>VSMD01098548.1:0-38256 GCA_008750895.1 Mirza zaza
ATCCAAATGCATAAAACAATAAGGTGATAGTTTGGTAATATAACTTTATTCCTTCAAAGCCTTATAACTATAACATTTGCTCCTTATGGAGTCAAAGGGGCAATGAGAGGATTTCTAGAAACGTAAATATTTTTAGTGTTTTAGTGAAGTTCGTGGATGGCAACTTAAGACTTAGTTCCACCCCGGCATCCGTGTGATCCTAATAACATAGCACTTCCATTTTTAAAAATATGGACTTAGACTGTAATAAATGATCTCAAGTCCATGCTGAGGGGAAAAATGACAACAGTTCCATGCTCGCAGCTGCCTTTCCAGGAAAGGTAAAAGAATCAAAGTGTATTGGACTTGACAAAGCGTTAGGTAAACAAAGCCATGAGTATTAAAGTTTAGGCTCTAGTGATTAGTAGGGAAGCACAGGATAATAAGCACAGCAGGGCATTCCTCAAGGTACTTTCGACTCCGACTGTGTTTATTATCCAGTATCAGTATGGAAATATATGCCTGACTACATTTATGGTGCCATTTAGAACTTTAAAATAGGCTCTTATACTCAGAAAAAGGTTACTAAATTATTCACCCTGTAAGGTTTTCCTTGATTAGCATAATTCCACCCATTACATGCCTTATCAAGAATATGTTTCTACTGTTGGGCATGCATTCTGCAGAGACATTCGGGGGCACATCTTCATGGTATCATGTCAATCCTGAGATACCTGCTTCTCACTGCCTTTAAGATAAAGATAAAGATCTTCAAGATAAAGATACCCCTGTGTAATTTGCAAAGTAAACTTCTCAAGGTTTACACTTTCCCCTGTTGATAAACACGGTGAGTGATGATCTGTATATTCTTCCTCTAGTTTTCTAACAAATAGTTTTCCTCTTTCATCACCTTTGATGTTAGTTTTTCACTTTTCAAAATGACATTGAATCTCATCTGGTCTTGAAAGCTAAGCAGGGTTAGGCCTTGCTAGTGCTTGGATGGGAGACTGCCTGGGAATCCTAGATGCTGTAGGCTTTTGGAAAAAAACAAAAAGGGAGGAAAGAAAAAGGAAGAACAAAAGGAGAATGCATGAATACCAACAGGTAACGCCTTCATGTGGAATTTAGGATATTTTCATAAATGGTAAGAAGGATACTTAGAGAAGCAAGCATGTGCTTAACTGGAAGTGAGGCTACCAGAAGGAGAAAGGGGGTCATGGTGGTTCCACCACTTAACATTAATAGGGCGTCTTCCTGGGAGCTTTGGGGAACTCATGCCTTCATTTCCTTATGTTCATCAGCATCTCTTAAGCATGCCAAGAAGTTCCTGAGCCCACACTAGATGGCAGCATGGTACACTGGCCATGTGGGACAAACCCAGGCCCCAGCAGCCGGAGCCCACATGGCTGGCTCACGAGTGCTTTTGTGCGCTCTCTCTCTGTCATACAGACACACACACATACACACACACACACACACACACACACGGGCACACAGGACTTCTAAAGGTTCCCAGCTTCTCAAGTGTCATCTTCAAATCTACTGTATCTGGCACTGTGGGTCACAGTTGAGAAATTCCCCTTAGGATTGCAGTCACTCTCTCCACTGCACTGTGAGTTTCTTCAAACACTGCGAAAGGACTTTTACTTTGTGCAGCCCTGTTCCTAATCTCATCAGCTGGGTATCTGTGGTTTTACAAGGTGAAGGAGGTCAGTAGTTGCCTTATGTTTACTTTGTGAACACCAAAAAGGTCCTTTCGGTTCAGTCCATGCAATCTGCACACTGTGTATGTGTGTATGTGTGTGTGTGTGTGTGTGTGTTTGAATCCCAGAGCTCCTCAAGCAGAACTAAATATTTCCTTTAAAATTGTCTTCCAGTCGCACCCTGGTTCAACATTCCTGTCTCAAAAGGAAAGACGAAAGGAACCTCTACTCAGAAAGGGAGTACACAGGACAAGTTCAAGGACCAAGGAAGAGGAATCTGATCATATCATTTTAGAGCTTAGAGTTCATCAAAGTCAATCTATCTCATTTAACAGATAAGGAAACTGAGGCCCAGAAATCTTGACTTGCCTAAGGCCACACAGCTTGTTAGAAACCAAGCCAGGACTGGAAAACTGGTTTCCTTATACTCTGTCCAGGGTCTTTTCCATTGCTCCATGTGTGATTTATAGAAAGTCGTAAATACAGAGCAGATGAAGCCTCAGAGCCCTCTGAGCTGAGCTGGTTCACCTTGCACCCGAACAGCTCTGTACACGTCGGTCCAGCCCAGCTGGACACTCCCGTCTGCTGCCTGGGTATCCTTTCTCCATGGGCAGGAAAGAGGGGGGACAAAGACAAGGAAAAGAATCGATATTCATTGGGAAATTGGATGACAGATACAGAAGTACTGAAATATTACAGTTCTTCCCTTGGCATTTCCCCTTGACCAGAGAAGGAAATACCAGAAATCTCATAAGTGAGCCCATTTGGACAATTTTTTTTATCCTCAGTATTCATATATTTCACATTTTCCTCCAAACCCTCCCGTACTAATTCAAACCGTCCAGCCTCCAGACCCCCTGGGGATTCACCTATCACTAAATATTGTTGATTTGCAAAACACACAGATTCTTTTCCTAGAACAGGCTCTGCTTTCATGGCTTTCTGCAGACGCTGAGGCTTTTCCCAATTAAGCGATGGCCCAGCTTCTCTCTGGTTAGGATTACAAACAAACACCACCACCCCTCTGCCTCCCAGGCTCCGGCAACCCCTCCCTTCACTTTGACACATGGTTCTTTTGATCTCAACCCCAGACCGTAGCAACAGGCTCCTAATTATTCACCAGCCATAAATCATGGCAGTAATGCGGTCCTTGCTAAGGAAAAGGAGTATTGTTGAACCATCCCAGCCTGGAAAACTGGGCGTGTTTAGTGTTTCCAAAAGCAAAGCAGTAGGGGAAGCAAGGCAGGAAAGAAAAGATGTTTTAAATGTTTGTAGAAATAGTTGCTTTGATGTTGAACCCTCTCCCAGAGGAAGTCAAGAGTCTGAAAACTTAAGTCGATATTTTTTTCATATTTGGAGAGGTAATAAAATCCACAAGCCCTGCTAGAGGCAGGTGTAAGCCGGGCCTCCTAGAGAGAATACAAAGTACATTTACAAGTCCTCCGAGCAAGCAGCATAAACGTATTTCTTGCTATCTACCTCTTAATTTTGTTAATGTAATTTTAGCTACTTACTTGCATGGGAAATCTTCTTAATCCCTTTGTGAATAACTACCTTATTGAATCGTAGTTAATCTGGTTAGGGTTGCCATTTTCATCAGGAAACTCTCTGGGAATCCCAAATTATTATTTTTTTTAATTTGGCCTAATAATTCCAGTAAAACCAGTCACTGTCAGTCTAATCCGTGGGCAGTCCACGTGAATTCAATATCATCTTGCTAATGAGGTTTCTGGGCTTAATTGAACTAGAAATTATTCTCTTTTATTACGGGATGAGAAATGTTGTATAAAGGCTGAGAGTAACTTATAGACATCCTTCCATTGGTAAATTCCTCCTCAGAAATAAATACAAAATATAATAGGTATTTTTTTCATTTAATTTAGTTATATTAGCCACTCTAATTAGCTAAAATGTAGACAAGACAGTGCTGGTGAAAAACTGTGAAGTTTGTCTTTATTCAACAAACATTAATTAAAGATATACTTTGGGGCCAGGAACAGTGGCTCACGCCTGTAATCCCAGCACTCTGGGAAGCTGAGGTAGGAGGATTGCTTAATATCAGGAGTTCAGGACCAGCCTGAGCAAGAGCGAGAGCCTGTCTCTACAAAAAAATAGAAAAATTAGCCAGGTGTGTTAATGCACACCTGTAGTCCCAGCTGGTTAGGAGGCTGAAGCAGGAGGATCCCTGGAGCCCAGGAGTTTGAGGTTGCAGTGAGCTATGAAGATGCTGCTGCACCCTACCCAGGATGACAGAGCGAGACTCTGTCTCAAAAATAAATAAACAAATAAATAAAAACTAATAATTATGCTACGGTTATGTAAGGTGTTAACATTAAGGGAAGCTATACAAGAGGTATACAGGAACTCTGTAAGAGTTGTGCAACTTTCCATATTCAAACAGTGGATCAAAATTAAAAGTTTAAAAAAAAAAAAGGAAAGACACTTCTTATTAAAATAATCCTGATATATTCTCCCATTCTGGACAGGAAAGATTGTTAATAAGTGTTTCCTTGTCAAATTGTTAATTTCTCCACCATGACGATTGCCAAGTAGCTTTTAGATTGTTTTAGGTCTCAAAGTACAAAAAGTCATATGAATAAAAAAGAGGTCGTTTTACTTAGTCCCCCACTCATATGTCCTTCCAGTTGGCACTGACAATGCTCCGAGGAAGCTTCCCCATCTAATGTCTCCTCTACCTTCCTCTCCCCACGGTCTTGGGCCAGTGTTTACCCGATGCTGTAAGAAAGTGGTTCTTTGCTATCTTGTAGGGTTTGTGAAGTATTAAAGAGGGCTTTGCACATTTCTTGGCAGGGTTTTGTGAAGTAGAGAACCCTAGATGGGGAGTCAGGGTTCTGCAATTTTCATCTCAGTTCTTCTATTCTTGGGCTTTGGGGTCTTGGGCAAATCACTGACCTTAGATACTTACCTATAAAATCAGGCCTTTTTGGACAAGATCATCTAAGTCAGTGAGTCTCATCCTTGCCTGGGTATTGGAATCATTCAGGAAGCCTTTTTTTTTTTTTTATGCTGGTACCTGGGTCCCACCCTGAGAGATCCTGATTTAACTCCTTTGGGGTACAGCTCAGGTATCCAGATTTTTTAAAGCCTCCCAGAGTGGTCTTAATAGGTGGCTGTGGCTCAGAACCAATGATCCAGATGATTTCTAAGTTCTAACTTTCTAGAGTTTATCAGTGATTACTATTCAAACAAGATGAGTCAACAGACCCAGGTCTTGGAAAGTATTATCTTATATCTAAAGGAATTCTGGCATAGGTCGATAAGACTACAGTAAGGAGCATTTTCCATCGTTTTTCAAGACTTTGCTGTTTGTGCCTGTCTGATGTATTATCATCTTGACTAATGACTTACACAAAGAGTTGTGGTGTTCAGCATGTGGAATATGCCCTGAAGCAGATCAGATTTTTTAAAAACTACATACAGATGCCTTAGAACAAAGGTGTGATTGTTCTGCCCTTGCCACATTAGTTATCCTGTCCTCTTTCTGTCCCCTACCTGCTTCCTCTAGCTCCATGTTTCAATACGTACACCTGCATAGAGATCTCCACTTATAATACAGTGAAATGGCTGAGGTTGGTGACATGTGTCTATTTGGGTGGGCTGAGGGAGGAAGGAGGAGGAAATGTCACTGTTTGAAAGACAGCAGGAGCTTAAAGCTGGGGTGGCAAATCCAAATGCTTCTGGGAAGGCAGACCTGGCAAGCAAGACAGTAGGGAGCTGGTGTCCCTTAGGAACTGGAGAACTTATGACTGTCCTATGGGACACTTTCCCTCTGCTCCAGACAACTGTGGCCAGGGAACATGTTGGCCCAATAGTGCTGGAACTTTGGTGCTTCGAGATAATCAAGAAATTCATAACTGATTTATAAATGCTAGAAACTAATTTGTAAAATAAATGTGCATACTTTGTTGTCCAAACAAGATAATTCTGCAGGCCAGATCCTTCCAGTTTGCAATCTCTTCTTTTAAAAACTATGATAGTAGAATTATGGGCAGAATGTATGGGTGGAAAAGGCATTTGGTTTGGTTTTGTTTGGGAGGCAGTGATACAATGGGAGCCTCTCAGTTGTCCTAGGACATGCTGGACCCTCCCAACACAGGCTCGTTAGAAGGGGGAATATCAGCGCCTGATGGGATGGGGACTGGGCCAACTAGTGCAGGTGCAGAGGCTGTCCCTGGGGAAAGCTGCTGGGCAGTACATGGCAGCGTCCACAAGCAGGAGTGGCTCAGGCAATTATCAAAGGCAAGGGTAGCCCATTTGGCAAGCAAGAGTTTGAGAATCAAAGGGCCCAGACAGCAGGGATAGACAAGCTGGAGTTAAGGGGCTCTAAAATGTTATCAATCCTCTCAGAACAGGATGCCTTCTAGTAGCTGGTGATATGGTGGAAAGTTCTAGCAACTCATGTAGGGAGGGAGGAAGAGAAGGGAGAGGTGTTCTGGCCCTGGCAAATGGGCTAGGGTTCAAGGAAGGCCTCAAATCCCAGAAGGGGAGATAGATAAGGTATAGCATGGACTGGAGCCACATGGTGTCACTGACACAGGAGGAAGCCAGCTGCCCTGGCATACCAGGAATCAAATCTATTGGGAAAGATTCTTAATTCTAAACCCTACCAGTTGGGTGGCAAGAACTATAAGTTAATTTTTTCCCTGGTGAGGCCTAACTCTAGATGGGAGTAGACCTTGGTATACAGGTGCAGCTCACTCATTCATGTAGCTATGGGGAAGTGAAAATGAACAGGGTAGAAGAAATGAGCAAGTCCCAGGACCGCTGAAATCACCGCAGATGGACAGGTACCAACTCTGCTTGTGTTTGGAACACTGAGGAAAAAATCAGAACCTTCCTAGCATCCACCATGCTAGTGATATTCTAGGTCACTGTGAACCTTCAACTTTAAAAACTCACATATTAGGCCCGGCACAGTGCCTTACACCTGTAATTCTGGCACTTTGGGAGGCTGAGGTGGAATGATCACCTGAGGTCAGGAGTTCAAGACCAGCTTGGGCAACATAGCCAGACCCTGTCTCTACAAAAAATATTTTTAAATTATCCAGGTCCTTTGGGAAACATACAAGCACATACATGTCAAATGCTAGTGCCCTGGAGTCAGACACTGTATCTTACAAAGCTCAGTGTGTATGGTAACTATTATGCCACCTCCAAACAGGTCTCTGTAATTAAAATTTTTCCATTCTTATGATTTTGGCTATGTTATATGGTATTAAAGAAGTTACAGTTCATGAGGTTAAGTTTATAACCAGGAAGATCTAAAGCCTTTAACATAAGAAAGCTGTTCCATATGAGAAAGGAAGTTGGTCTCAATCCATGTTCTCCTTCCCATGCACCTAGGTAGCCTCTCTGGCCAGTAGAGATAAAGGAACTTGGAGAAAGTGAATTAGTTTCCCTGATGATTAGGAAAAATTTATGGGAATTCACAATGGAAAAACATCATGAGGCTTTTACTTCCTTTTTCGATGCTGATAAATTGGAACATTCAGGAATTTGATTTCAAAATACATATATAGCAGAAAAGGCAACTTATTTCTCTTTGTCTAGTTTGGAATGAGTCTACTCACTAGAGAAAAGATAGCATAATTTGGAAAATTATTATTAATAAATTCATAAAAATGCCCATAGAAAAACGGGCATAAACACACTGTAGGAAAGTCAGAATCTCAAGAAATTGTCTAGTGAAATGACTTATATTTCTAATTCATGGGAAAAGAGATGAAGTTACGGTAAGTAGAAGTTGATATAATTTAAGAATTAAGGCCCCTCCTATTCCTAAGCATTTGTATTTCATTAAACCTTACAATTTAAAAAAATATGTTTATTCTAAACTATAGTCTATTAAAGTGTGCAATAGCATTATGCCTAAAAAACAATGTCCAAACACTTTAATGCTAAAAAAAAATTAGCTGGGTGTGGTAGTGTACACCTGTAGTCTAAGTTACTCGGGAAGCTGAGATAGGAGGATTGCTTGGGCCCAGGAGTTCAAGGCTGCAGGGAGATATGATCGTGCCACTGCACTCCAGCCTAAGTGACAGAATGAGACCTTATCTCTAAAATAACTAAATTAAATAAATAATCAAATAAATAAATACAAATATCAATCTGGTGTCAGAATAGCAGACATGCTCTAGATAGAACATTCCAGAACCATATCAGGGAAGTACTGAGTCATCTTTGATGTGGATTTTTTTATACTTTCCAAGAGTGAGAAGGAGCAAATGTGGACTATTGTTCTTCAAAAGAGTCTAACAGTGTGGCCCCCAATCCCCAGCCCATGGACCAGTACCCCTCCACGGTCTGTTAGGAACTGGGCCACACAGCAGGAGGTGAGCAGCAGGAAAGCAAGCGAAGCTTCATCTGTATTTACAGCCACTCCCCATCACGGCATCATTGTATAAGCTCTACTTCCCGTCAGATCATCTGCAGCATTAGATTCTCATAGGAGCGAGAACCCTACTGTAAACTGCACATGGGAGGGATCTAGGTTGCACACTGCTTACGAGAATCTAATACCTGATGACCTGAGGTGGAGCTGAGGCGGTGATGCTAGTGCTGGGGAGCGGCTCAAATACAGATTATCATTAGCAGAAAGATTTGACTGCACAATAAATGTAATGTACCCAAATCACCCCGAACCCACACCCCCACGCTCCCCAGTTTGTGGAAAAATTGTCTTCCGTGAAGCCGGACCCTGGTACCAAAATGGTTGGGGACCACTGGTCTGACATACTGGCATCACAGGGATTTACCCAGCATTCTTAGCGGCTGTCTTCTGCAAATTCCCATCCACTAAAGAAATGCCAACTTCACTTATATTCTTGCTTTGGCTGACCATGCTATATGCCGTAGTGGTAAGAGCACAATGGAAAGAATTTACCCTAAGAGTAAATCTGGCTTCCCTGCTTATTGGCTAGATCATTTGGGGAAAAGTAACTGTAACTCGTCCTCCTCAGTTTCCTTGTGTTCAAATGAATTCAACAACATCTGCTCCACTCACCAGCTTCACAGGGTTGGTGAGAGAATCAATGTGATAACTTGGTTAAAGAACTTCGTATGCCAGCAATTGTCAATGCAGAGGGACTAATTCTCCTGGAAAGGATCTATCCAAATGTCTGGGCAGTTAGAAAAAGGATTGAAACTACATTTTTATTTGGAAAGCAAAGCTCAACGAAAACTTCAATGTTGATTCTCACCTGGTGGCAGCTCCTCATGTGCAGATAGGGCTGTGAAAAATATTTAGGTTTTCAAAAAGGATAGGGTTTTGAAAAGTTGCACAGCACTAGCCCAGATAAATGTAAGGTCTGAATTCTTTGATTTCCATTACACTTAGCGTTCTTATTTGCCTTGTATTAATAAAGGTGCATATTAGGAACAGGAGGCAAAGACTTCTGATGCTGCTTTAAATCTGGTGTTTTTCTTTGGTTGTTTGGTTGGTCAGTTGATTAAAGTGACTTTCACACTTAAAACCATGAACCTGACTCTCCTTGTGTGTCTCAGTGCTTCAAGAGACTTCAAAGGAAACCTACTAAAAACATGGCATTTGAGCAGGTAATCCAAAGGAAAGGCAATCAAAAAAAGAGGTTTATTTTATTTTTTGAGAAAGAACTTTACAAATTTCATCCTCAATGGTAGAAACAGTTTTGTTGGCTTGACTGCAGCTGTGATAAACAGAGTACTCCTTGCTGTTTTGCATGGAGATGTTTATGCATGACCAGGGAAGTGCTGAAGCATTCCTCGTTAACTCACACACCTACAGCTTTCATAAATTCTAAGTGAAAACAATCAGAGCAAAAGTTCAAATTCTGAGTCACACCTCAGAAATCTCAACCCAAGATCCATATCATTAGAGTGAAAATGCTAACTTTATTTCTCTGTAAAACCTGACTGTTTTTACCGCCTCTGTCTCTCCTTAAGCATTCATTTCTCCCTGTATCGAAGGAAGAATTTGGTAGGATGAAAATCACATTTTTTTAACGAACTAAATTTGGGTTGTCGCCATTGTTTACAATTTGTATGGCTAAAGACAGGGCATTTTACCTTAATGCTATTGCAAAATGGAGATAACCTCAATCTTTCTGTGAGGAATAAGAAGTCAATATATGTAAGGCACATAGGATAGCACAGTAAATGCTCCATAAATAACTGTTCATTTCCTTCTTTCTTTTTAGATTTTTTGTCCCTAACTCATTTATTCAAGCTCCTATCTCATTTTGATTCTTAACTGCGTTTCTCAAATTTCAGATCAAGGATGGCTTAGAGGTAGACGTTAATCTCTTACAATATTCATCTTATAGGCTGGGGAAGAAAGTGGGGCAACAAAGCTGAAATGGTTTCCCCAGGATCACATGGAGAGTCTCAAAGCCACAACAATCTATGCTGCCAGATTCCTAGACCAGTGCTCTTCCCCTTAAACAATATTCAACTGTTTTTTTCAACAGATTAGCAGAACTTATTTCAAGCCTATGTTACCTAAAATTATTCATAAGACAGTTATATAAGTCTTTAATTTGAATTTTTTATTGCTAATTCAGAATCCTTTCTGTTCCTGGAGCTTCACTGTACTGCTTACATGTCAATGAAAAAACATTTGTCAGAGGTTATTTACAAAAAGTGCTTTTGCTACTTTGGTAATAAATTATTCTTAGATCATACACGGCATGGGCCAAGCCTTGGAACACCTGTCGCAACTGTAAACCCTTCTGTGGACTCCTGTCTATAGCTTCTGCTGGGCAAGGCTGCCTTAACCGATTCCTCACCCATTCTTTGGCCATGGTTCTCTGCTATATTTTGGCCTCAGCTAATTGGACCACAGAATGGGCACCTGACCAAAGACAAACAATCCACTGGTTGGCCAGCGTCCTATGAGGAGGCCTGAAATAAAAGCTTTGGCCAATAGGGATAAAGATTACAGAACCAATTAGATTCTATCTCAGAGCAAAGAAGAGGCAACTAGTTGCTAACAAGTGTTATGATCCACACTTAAGATTGGAGTTTGCATTATATATACCAATACATTTGCATTATATATTCCAAGACAATTCTATGGTAAAATTGACAAAAATTGAGTCATTAAGTCATTAGCCATAATAGTAGTGATGTGAGTGGACACAAATGTGAAACCTTAAAATTTAAATGCACTGCCTTTAGGTTTTGACCTAGATAGCTCAACAAAGTAGAGAAAGAATAACATGAAAAGTAAATAAAAATCTAAGCCAGTGGATAACCTTTGACCTCAAAATTTCTCATTTAGAAAAGTGTCATTTGTGTGATGTTCCATGTTATTAAGGGTTTCAAAGTTTAATCTAAGATACCTTTCCTTTCCAGGCAAAGCACAAACCATGAAAGATACCTCTAAAAGTCTAAAAGCCCGCAACATTATCAAGGTTATTAAAGGACCTGTGATAATATTTTGTATTAACATCTGAATATGTTGAGACTTGGGGAAACCAAACTAGGTAGAGAAGGACATTGAGAAGGGCAGACACCACAGGATCCAAGGTCAGGTGTGGTTCAACAATTGTCCACAGAAAATCTGTCTGTCTTCATCAGAATATATGAATTGGAAACTTCCATGATCCTGGATCAAGTTTTCTTTGTACTTTCATGAAAAATAGCTTTTAAGATTTAGCAGATGTTTAAACAACCATACCAGACAATGCCATTTGTAAATCAATTTGTAATTAAAACTAGAAGCATCTTGAAAAGATGTCCATACCAGAACTCCAGATTTTCTCCACATTGGGTTGACTTAGAACTCGCTTTCTTACATAACCCCACAGGCCATTTTGACTGAAGCAACACCACTCTAAAAGCAAATACCAGTGGTTTCAATAATTCATACAGGAATTCCTTTGAAAAAAATCTTGAAATATTTCAGGAAAATATTTTTAAATCAATTGCTGGAGAATTTTACTGTTTCATATTAACATTTTACCCCTTAATTGTTTTTTTCCCCTCTCATTTTCTTCCCTGTGTTTTTATGCAGAAATGATCTGGATGTGAAACATGAAGAGATGACAATAAAACTATTGGGCATTATTTGGATCAAGCTCCTGGCTGATTTAAGTCAGCTCCATCACTTCTCTCCATCTCCATGCCAAGTGGTGGTCCAGTCACCATCCCCCTCACCTAGATTATAGTGACAGCTCCCAGCTGGTCTCTCTGTTGCTCATCTCCCTTCCCTGATCCATTTTTCACAGAGAAACACAAGTGAAAGGATATTAATTGTATGCTGTCACTCCCCTTCGTTCATTTAATAAGCCCTATTCACAACTCTTCAATAGCTTCTCGCCACATGAGGAGTGTGAGAACTTCCCATTCTGGCCTTGAGGGCCATCCTTGATGCTGGCCCTGCTTCTCTTCCCAATCTTGGCTCTTCTTTCGCTGGGTCACAACCCTCCAGGCTTGCTGGGCTTCTTTCTTCCAGTCCTTGGAGCTCTCAAGCTCTGTCCCAGCTCAAAGCCACGCACGTGCTCTTTACTCTCCTAGCAGATAGTGTCTCTCTCCTCTTTTTTCCCAGAAAATTCTTTCTTTTCCCTTTCAGGTTAAATGTCACCTCTTCAAATAGGCCTTTAACACCCAGCTAAAGGATTCCTTCCCACCATCTCAGTTGCTGGCTGGTCGCCTTTAGAGCACATGTCATAATTGAAAATTGTTCCATTAGTTCATTGTATTTTATCCGTGGGGGCTGACAAATGTCTGTCTTGTTAACTTGTCTTCCCAGCATCTAGCAGAGTTCCTAGCCCACAGTAGGTATCTAATAGGTACTTGGTGAATTAATAAATAAGTGAATGAATAAATGATGTTTTCCCTTCTCAAATCTATGTCATCAACCTGATCTGAGAGTGCAGTCTAGATACCTTATTTTTATTCTCAAAAAATGGCCAAGCTGGACTTCTGGGGCTGAGTGGCTAGACCTGCTTTCCTAGGTGGGGAGGGAGGCACCATCCACTTGAGAGAGCTCATCATTTCTCATCTCATGTCATGCCAGCACTCAGCAATTTGTTGTCCCAGTGTTTAATGCAGTCCTGAAGTGATGGGAGAATATGGGTGCATGGAAGGTGGCTTAGAGTAGGTTCCCTGGACTAGATTTCAATAACTGAAATCCAAGCCATCAGGCCAATGGTAGACAGCTACCCCTCGGGGCACCACGCAGGTTGTTACAAAGACTTCAGATTGAGTTTGGGAGCTACTTGCAGGAACTTGGAGCACAATGCTGCGTCACCCTGGGAGAACATTTTCAGATCCTGGGAGCTTTCTTTATTCTAAGAGCATGTTTGTAAAATGTACCATCCAACCCCCTACTCTCTCATACGTGGGGACATCTAAGTCTGAATAATATAACATAAGCTCTTTCTGCCTGGTAGATACAGACTGAGATCTTCCATGGTAAATTCATTTGCTGAAGGAATATGTCATTCCATAGTTTCTTCCTAGATTTGAGGGGGCAAGTCTATCAATTGTCCCTTAGACTTTAGAAGAGAGTAGCCTAAGTTGAACAGTGAATTTTGTAACGCTAATCAAAAGCCAAAAGCATGATGAATTGTATGGTGGAGGGGAACCTCAGGCAGCCCAGAAGATACAGGGAGTGTCTACTCCATCTCTTTTGCCTACTGAAGAGTCTTTTTAATATACATATCACCAAGGGAGTGGACAGAGGTTATCAGGTAAGCTCCTCCAGGGAAGATGGCTTAGTAAAACTGGAACCTCACAGAATCTGGTAGGGCCAAAAGCCAGAAACTACATTTCCAGTGGGAAATTTAGCCTTAAGAGAGACCTACACAAAAGTCCTCCAACCTTTCTGTAGTTTTTTTGGATCATTTACTTTAATAAGCTCCTCCTTGACTGCACCCCCTACCTTTGTTTGTTCAACCTTTCATTTATTGACTTTAAATTAAAAATAAACTTTACAAAACATAACACAATAGAGATCCAGTGGCTAAGTGATCATGCAGCACCTGCCCTAAAGAATGAAACAATTAAAATCCAATCAGTCTTGGTATCGTTTTGTACCGTGATGCAAGACTTCCTGTCGCTTTGACCCCTCTCCTTCCGGCATCCTGTTCGGGGACAGAAATGACACCACAAAGGTTTCCTGTGCCTGTCCTCTTCCCTTCTGACCCCTCACCACATCCTCTCTCCATCTATTTGGGGAGCAATGATTTGGTTCCTCTGGAATTCCTCCCAGTTCATATATTTGATGACACTTGTTGCTAATTTGGAAGGCCAACAATGCTGGCCGAAGCCAGGGCTAAGCTCACGCCAGCGCTAGCCTCCTACCTACTCTACTGGCATACTGGCAAAATGGGAAATATGATATCCCAGCTATTCTTGGTCATAATTTATTGTGAGTCCCCTTCTCACTGAAGTCATCTTGACTATCTTGGATATCTCAAACAAATTGACTCCTTAAACACTTTCAGGTATTTTGTCAATGCCTGCATATTTTGAAAACATTTTCCTGAAGTGTCAGACATCAGTGTTCTTTGGGTCAAATGTGGGGAGGGTCCTTTGGACGGAGGCTGAAGTCAAAGACACCACGGCCGGCAGGGATGAGCTATCATCTTGGTGTTTGCTCTGGTGCTGTCAGAGCCTTCCCCAGCCTCCCTGGGGAGCTCATGTCTGGAGAATTAATATTTCAGCCCATTGCATAACAGCCAACAGCCATGCTTAATGCTGTGGTCTGCAGAGCACTTAGCACATTGTTGCCAGTCAGAAGACATGAAATAGGAGTCATGACCATACTACCATAGAATACTAATTAGAAGAAGATGGGGCCTTCCTCCCTGTGATTTAGCAGCTGATGGGGTTGGGAGGGCAGGCCAGGTACAGAAGGGAGGCTCCAGGCTGAGCCATCAAGGTGCTGTTGCTGTCCGCACACCTGCCCTGCATCAGGAGCCTGGTCCTGAGCCCTGTGCTGCCTGTTCACTGGCCGGCCAGCCCCTGCGGACAACAGTCGCTGCCCCCGTGCAGCTCCAGACACACAACTGGAATTTACTCCCAAGCTGCACTCATTGGGCTCATATTCTTGTCTTCTTTCTTCTTAAAGTAAAATCTTCCCTTTTTTCCCCCTCTAATAAGAGGCGCTACTAACGTACTTTCTCTGAACCTACACCTGAACACAGTCACTTAACCTCCCAGAAACCAGGAATTAATTATTGGCCTTGTTCAAGGCTGCAGATCCAGAGCCTAGAAATGCTAGCGATGCTGCCCAAAGCGCCCGGCACAGAGAAGGCATTCAAAGGGTAGCTTTCTGCAGGGAGGACAGAAGAAGGAGCAGAGGGGAGGGAGGAGGAAAAGACAGGAGGGAGGAGAAACATCTTCTGACATTCTAAACCCCAGAGACATTCAAGTGTTAAACCCTTCTTGGATCATTTCAAATTGACCTAAATCTAAAAGAAAACAATAATTTCACCACCTATTTCCTTGTTACATGTCTTCATGACCATTAAAGATATGGAGAGGATGAAGAGAATAAGGGCAGCAGCAACAACAGCACTACCTAACAGTTGCTGAGAACTTTTTAAGAGTCACTTTGTAAACATTTTACATGGGTGGACTCATTGAATTTTTAAAGCAACACTGAGATTGTAGTATAATATATAATACTGTTATTCCTATTTGATAGATGAGCAGGCAGCGCTTAGAGAGCTTAAGTAACAGGTAAGAAGTTGGAGGGTGTGGTACTGAATCGAATCCCATGTCTACTTAGGGATTTCTTAATAGATCTTCTCTGAAGGTTTCATGATCCTTTTTCCTGGTTCCAAGTCACCTCTGCCTTAAAGCCAGCAGAATGTGAAGAAAGTAGGGTTCAGCGTCCCCTTTTGTTGCTGTCCTAACTTTGACACTTTATGCCTTGATAACACTGAATTTTCCTTGCAACTGTACTTCGGCTGAGATCTCCTGGTGTCTGGGCAACCCATCTCCCTAATCCCAGCAGTCTCCTGAAGCAACAGCCACGTTCCTTCCCTTTATCGCCTCCTCATCTTCCGTGGGGAGTGACAACAATCCCTTCTCTTTCAGCTGGGTGCCATCAAGGCTTTTCTGAGTCGCTGCCATGGAGACAAAGCATAGGTACTGTTTCCATTTGCCACCGATTGCTATTAAAAGACAGGCACGGAATGTGAGCCCAAGATGTTCAGTGAATCAACCTGGAACTTACCCCTTTTTGAAAATTCTAATAGAGGGTAATTCATGCAAGTTTGTTGGCAAGCCATCTGCCTCAGGGACCAAGCGCAGGTTAGATAATTAAACTCAACCTGTTCCTGCATGGCTGTCTGACTTACCATTTACCTTGTTTCAGAAGACTCGCCTCCAAAAACCCACTCTCCAAACTGGTTAACTCATTGTTCCCCCGAAACACCTGTCTTGCCTTCTTATTTTGACTCACGCCATTCCATCCACCTGGAATGCCCTCACTTTCCTCTCCCTCTCCAAATCCCGCTCGTTTGCTGCACAATATGTTCCCCAGTCACCTCGCTCACAATGATCGGTCTCCCTCTCCTGAATTCCAAGAGGAATGAATTCTATATAATTCAGCTGGTAATTAATCATATGCCACCTTATGATATTCCTTCTATTGTTACCTTGAACTGTTATTTAAATCTTTCATTTTAACATAACTGTTTCCATATGTTTGTCTTGTTTCCAAAATTGAAATTAAGATCTTCAAAGGTAGGAGAAATATAATTGTACCCCTTGCAGTAGCTAGTATGAGGCCGATTTACTGATTTTTCTCTTTATTCTTTTTTGGCCAATGGGACAATCAAAATTATAAAACTTCATCCAATTGTTTTGGAAATAAGAGATTGAATTCACTGGGTGATAAATGTGTGTGAATGATTGGAGGTTGTGAGATACCTTTTAACCCAGGGAGTTGAGGAATCAGTGGGGATGGGAAGAAGTTTTAGAAGGAATCCACTAGCCAGGTCTCTTTCAGGAAGCTTTCATTCTGCTCCTATCCTCCCAAATGAGGACACGTTACTCTAAGAAAATGCCTGCATAACTCTCCCCTTGTCCTTCTTTTCTTCGCCTACCCCATTCCCTCCACCTTGCCACACACATACTTTATCTCTTCTCTCTTCCTCTCATCACAAGCCCTCCTAAAAACACAGCCCAATGTGTTTTCACTTGGCTTTCACTAAGCTTTCACTATGGCTGTGGCATCTTCCTCTGCTACTCAAGGCTGCAGGCTTTAAACCCTCATCCCACAGAAAAATAGTAAAAGTACCTTTATGAATTTAGTATGTGCAGTAGACAGTCTCTACCAAGAAACCCTAGTATTCACACCTCTGTGGCATCCCCTCCCTTGAGTGGGCTGGAACTAGTGACATATTTTTAACAAGTAGCATATAGTGAAAGAGATGTGCCACATCCTAGGTTAGGTTACAAAAACACTTTGTTTTCTGTCTTGGTTGCCTTCCCTGTCCCCTCTCTCTGAGCCTTTCCCCTGGGGAAAGCCAGCTCATATGTTGTGAACAGCCCTAGGGGCACTCCCAGGTGACAAGAGCTGATGTGCTGAGAACCTGCGGTCTACCATGTGAGTGAGCTTGCAAGCAGTTCTCCCCCAGCTGAGCTCTCACAGCCCTGGCCAACACCTTAGTGACTATCCTGAGCCAAGGACTAAGAGATAAGAGCTAAGCCACCAAGATTCCTGACTCACACTAACTGTGACATAATAAACATTTACTGTCTCAAGCCACCAAGTTTTTTAAGAGTAATTTGTTATGCAGAAATAGATAACTAATACAGTATTTAATTATGGTTAACCATTCAGAAAATGGTCAGGATCATCTAAATGCTGCTGATTATATTTATAACACTTTCCTTCTGTGAGCATGAAAAATATAGACAGCTCATTTCAGATACAGTAATTGAGTCCATACTGAGTGGTTGTTTCTGTTGCCCCGTTTCTCATTGTCTGTCTTTGATCTCAGTGATACTCGCTGAGGTTTAGCAATAGATCCTGAGCTGGGCAAAGCTTTCACAGCCAGATAAATAACTGCTACGATACAAAGTACCAAATGAGTCACTTTACCTGCTCTAGTTCTCAATGGATGATCAGGAGAAGACTGATATCTTCAGTGGCTTAGTCTCCAAAGTTCAGCAAAATTCTAGTAAGTACTTAGCAAAGATCTATGCTATTACTTCAAGATTTGAGATTCTATCTTCCTTACTCAGAATAAATCTCCCTTGTTTAATGGAGGAACTGGGGTTAGCGAACCAGGGACACAGGCCAAATCCATACCACTGCCTATTTTCGTAAATAAGGTTTTATTAGGGTACAGCCACACCCATTTGTTTAAATAAGTCTATGGCTGCTTTTGTGCTACAAGGACAAAGTTGAATAGTTGGGACAGAGTCAATGAAGTCTACAGATCCTGAAATGCTCATCATCCAGCCCTTTACAGAAAAAAACAGGTTGACCCCCGCTCTAAGGCAGTGAATTTGCAAACTGTATGGGAAGGAGCACTGTTTCCAGGGGATGTTGATAAATGGTACCTGGGAAAACAATAGTTCTGTGGTCAAATGTTTGGGAAATACTGGGTCAAACAAAGTTAAACAACTTGCTTTGCTACAGAACTTCGCTGAGCCCTTAATAAATTTCCAAGAGGAAGACACAGAATGCTGCATTTTTCAGTTTTCTGACCACAAAGCTTTTTGTTTCAGAGAACATCCCAAGAGACTAGTGTCCAGCTCACTGGGAAACACTCTGCTAGTGCTATGACAGCAGCAGTTTTCAAAGCATTAACTTTGCAAAATATGGAGTAGACATAAATACCATCATTTTTTTTTTACTTTTAAAAGCATCCACAGCAATTTGAAAATACACTAGGAAATAGCCTTATTGATCATGAGACAGACCAATATGCAGGTGACATTTGGAAAGTCAGATAAATAAAAACATAAAGTTGATTGTTAACATCAGGCTCGGTGTTTGTAGAGCCAACTATACTCAAAAAGAATCTTAAAGTTTGAAGGAGAATGACCTGATATTCTACAGCAGTAGGTCTCAAACTTTGTACTATGGAGCCCCCATATTTCATTAGGGCATGAAATAGATGCCTTAGGGTCTGTAGCTGAGAATAAAGGAGTAACTAGGTTTTAGCAGCCAATTTGGGGGGAAAATGGATTCTACTATCAAAAAGATGGTTGAAAATTATTAATGTAGTCCAAACCTTTGTTCTAGAAATGAGGAACAAATTTCTAGAGGGCCAATGAGATTATGGTCACAGAGGGTCAGCCACTGACCCACAGCCAGAGTTTAGATGTATATTATGACTTTCTTTTCCCTTACGTCATACTATCCTGCTTGTGGCCTGTTGGATGACTTGCTAGGGTTAGGAGCCTAGCCCATAAGCCTGGGCTGCTACCTTACTCACAGCGGCAGTCTGAGTCAGCATAGGATGGGGAAAGAACACCAGGAAGAGTTTGGTGAGTTCAAATGAAGACATAAATTACAGAGGATGACACCAATATAATAGGCTGTAGAGTGAGATGTTTCCTACTGTCCCAGAACCATGGTCAAAGTCCAAAGGTGAACTTGAAATTGTTGGTGATAAACACCTCCCCATCAGGATTTGCTGAGACTCTATCTCTGGACTGTTCCCAATCAAATTAAGAAGAGAACTGACTTGGAGATGGGAGGGTGGGAACCAGCATTTGGTGAAATCCGTGTTAGTAAAGAAAGACTTCTCCTTCAGTTCTTTGTAGTTGTGGATGGTGCCTCTCTCTCTCCTCAAAACCAAATAAGGCAGTCTCCAAGAGAATCATGAATAAATACTGAAGGTGACTCTAAGACAGGCAGACAGGCTGAAGACATGCTGAGCTGCAGATGTCAAGGTCTTTTCTGATGCAGCCCCTAGAGTAGGGCATTGAGAAAGCATACCAGGAAGTGCGGAATGTGGCATATGATCCTTTTCATTTCCCGATGCCTGCAAAGGTGAGAGGAAAGAAGGGTGTGTGCTTGATACAGGTCACCTGGAGTCTTTTGAGAGGTGCATACCTGAGTGTAGACAATATTGTCCATGATTCACATAGAGAAACTAGTCTCGGCCGGAGTGTGCAGATCTGAGCCTACTGAGGCAACAGCATGCTCACTAGTATTTGGAGGGCCCTGAAGGGAACCTGAGAGACCCTCTCCATGACTTGGGGCCCTCGACCTCAGAAGTTTGATTAAGGAGCTGGGCTTCAGAAAGCTGGATCTGGTTTTGCGGTAGTTGCAAATGAGGCCTTCAGATCCATGTTTAATATTTGGTTTGTAGAAAAATTCACTAGAGTCTATCAACTCTGGGCTCCAGCTCATTAAGGAAAGTGGAAAGTATATTCTGGGGTACAAGCAGACTCCTAAGATGATCAGACAAGGCAAAGCAAGATTGGTCATCCTCACCAGCAATGGCCCAGCTTTGAGGAAATCTGAAATAGAGAACTATGCCATGTTGGCTAAAATCGCTGTCCATCACTACAGTGGCAATAATGTTGAATTGGGCACAGAGTACAGAAAATACTACAGAGTATGTACACTGGCTATTACTGATCTAGGTGATGTCATTCTGATGTCATTAGAAGTACACCAGAACAGACTGGTAGAAAGTAAACCATGCAACATTTTTTTGTAATAAAACTTGCCAATGCTTGTTTAAAAGAGAGAGACAGAGAGAATAGTGTTTGCTTAGAGACCAGAGATTCCTGAAGACAATTGTTCTAGGTTATTCACTTAAGTCAGTAGGGCTTGTCATTCCATATGACTGGAAATGAGATATGAACAGCCCCAACTCATCTCAAGTCCATGTGGACCTGGGAAATACAGAAGAGGACTCTGATAGTTCCCACAGCTCCATGGGTAGAAACATGGAAGTTGATAGAATAAGGGCCATAGAACCATTCAGGATAGACCAACAGATGGGAGGAGTTGGAGACATTCGTCACTGCTCCAGGTCAAGCTACAACTGCCCTGTGGGGTGGAGGTGGGAGTTCCCCAGGATACAGCAGGCTGGGACCAAGCTGAATACTGTCCCTCAAACACATCTACCTACACGCCACATCTACGGAGGCTGCCACATGAACTGAGAGAAAGCCAATGGCAGAAAGAACCAACCTACAGGAGAACTCAACCAGGACACCTTCCTACCACCGCACGCTCCAGTCCACCTGCACCTCCTCTGTGGACTATGCCACACTGGGCCAGAGTAGGATCCAGGAGGTGTCTGAAGTCTACAGAAAGGAGTTCAAAGAGAGGAGGAAAGAGGTAAGAACATGAAGAGCAGACCCGTTAACTTTCAACAAGCCACTGGAGTCACAGACTGGAAGAGTCACCACTGCGAGGACAGGACACAAGCTTTGAATTTGGTTTGAGACTGAAGTATCAAAATAAATGCAACTGAGTCTTAAATAACAAAATGAACTATTCTGATAAGTGAAAGTGACAGGAAAGTTATAGGAGCTGGCCAAGTTTCTGTTAAGGGAGTTACTTCCCAGCAGGAAAGGTGGGTCAACATATCCTACTTGAAGAGGCTGTTACTGGATAAGTATAAAACTGTTTCATTTTTATACCCATAACATGTTGAGACTCC
This sequence comes from Mirza zaza, assembly GCA_008750895.1. NCBI lineage: Eukaryota > Metazoa > Chordata > Mammalia > Primates > Cheirogaleidae > Mirza > Mirza zaza. The sequence continues at coordinate 21,281 of VSMD01098548.1, forward strand.
CTAATAAATTTGTTACATAAGGTAAACTCTTTGGACAGAATTTTAATGTTTTCATATTTCTAACACTTTTCTTCCAAGGGATTCTGAAGGCAACATGCCAATATTTTCCCCATTCTGCAAATTAGCACACAGAGAGAGTGGTGTTGGTTATCAAAGGGACTCAATCTATCCACAGCCTTCTGTCTTCTACTCACTTCATGCGGCGGCTAACTCCCCCTCAGACCCAAATGTGATCCGTTTTTAATTGGGAACAGATCTTTTCAATTCTTAAGCCCAAAACAAATTAAAAAGTAGGAGGAGGAGGAGGGGAAGGAAAAGAAAAAGTTTTGCTTTTCCCCTAATTTGAAAATCTGTGATTTCTCACTGGTTTTATCAGTACCAAGATTTTTTTGTTTTGTTTTGTTTTGTTTTGTAGGTTTTTTTTAAATGATTCTTTTCTTTTTTTTTTTTTCACAGTTCTCTATTCAAGACTAAATTTATCTGTTTTAAAAAATCCATCTGGCTTTTGTGTTATGGAAACCCACACAAGCCTGCACCAACCGTTCTAGAAGCAACAAAGAGTTATCAAATGGAACAAGTTTCAAATGAAGGGACAGCAAGTTAATTAAGGGCTGAGTTTCTTAATAAGGAATAAAGCACAGTGGAGAGTTGAATGATGCCAAAACACATGAAAGTTTCAAAGACTAAAACAGTTTGTGAGGGGAGAAAAAAAAGAATAAATGACTTGGCCAATTTTTCAGGTCCTACCCCCAAAATAAATACATCTATTCTCACTTGTATCAACAGACAAATGTAAATATCACCCAAATAATCCCAAACTAGCATTAACATGAGAATGAAATATAAATAATTCTGAACATACAGACCAAGTATAAAACATACCAAAATATAAATGTAATAAAACTAGAAATAACTACATTACACTGATTGTTAAGAAATTGTAACTGGTTTTCTTCAGAAACTTTATTCTTCTGCCTCAGTCATGCTTAGATTTCCCTCTTATATACTATTCTTGACAAAGTTTAATTTTCTTTTAACCAGTGGACTAATACTGTCCAATGAAGTGAAACCTTTCTGCAAGAAAATCATTGTGTTCAAGTGATCCTGGTACTAATAAAATGTATTATTTGGCTTTATTTTAAATATTTTATATCAATGTTAATGGGCAAAGATAATGGGAAAAATTAGTTAAGAAAGATCAATATTTTTCCAAATTATTGAAAAGCTTACAGATTTAAAATGTCCATAATATAATCCTGCCATATTGGCATGATCAGCCCCTATTAAAATAGGAATTAAGGAGTCTGAAAGCTCTTTTCAATTATGCCTCAGATGTTTTTAGGGAGATGCTTGAACTCATTGTAACTTAGTTCTGTCCTCAGAACAAGAAAGCTGTTGATAACCATAGTGAATCTCACATGCTTCTAGGAAATGAACTAAGAATCCATTTGTGAAATGTTTCCTTGAATTTTATAAAGAAACGGCATGTTATAATTGCATGATATGGCAAAGCACAACCAGGGTGTGGTTATGCCGGAACATTTCTTTGGCAAAACTAAAGATAAACGAGGCACTTTTTCTGAAGGTAATTTCCCTGGGGGGAAATGAGATTGTTGCAGATTATAGACATGGAGAAAAAAGACAGAGGGATGGATGGAGAATTCTGAGGAGGGCATGGACCAGAGAAGCTCAAAAAGCTCCGCTAAACATCCTGTTAAAATATAACCCACAACATGTTACCCCATAGCATTCTTCACAGCCATCTGCTTCTGCCATCATCTTTGATTCCCACAAACAGATTTCAAAAGTTGAATCTGGCCCTCAGTGAGTTTAGGAACATTCAGCTGCATTTTCTGGATGGGATCAGAAAATCCACCAACTCTCCATTCCTGCCTCCAGAAACAATCTACCCTCTCATTCTTTGCAAGCAAGGGTGTAACACGGTTGTGTAATTCCTTGAGCTTTCACATCCTCCATGGGCCCTGGCAGAGAACTTGAACCCAGCCTGCACACCCATCCTTTCCCCTCCGTCTCCACTCTCAGCCCCGGCCCGGACCTACCAGCGTCATGTCATCTTTCCGAAGCCAGATTACTGCAACAGCCTCCTACCAGTTTCCTGTCCTCCGCTCTGGATCCCCTCTAATCTCTTCCCCATAGCCAGAGTGAACTTTGTCAAAAGGAAATCAGAGTGTGAACTCCCCAGCTTAAAACTCTCCAATGGTTTTACCTTGCACTCTGGAAAAAAACCCAAAAAATCCAACTCCATAGAATTGCTGCTGAGACCCTATATGTCAACTAGCTACTGCTGCATAACAAACCACCCCAAAACTCTGTGGCATAAAACAACATTCATTTAGTTTTCGTGTACGTGTGGGTTTTGCTGATAGAGGCTGGAAGTGGCTGGATTGGCTGGGGTTCTGCTTCACATCACTCCCATTCTCCTACGTGTGACCATGTGCTAATTAATAAGCCACTCTGTTAGTAAGGATTTTTTTTTTTTTTTTTTTAATTTGCAGCCAAGCATGATCTGGGAATGGATTTACGCATTAGGCGTAGCAGGCAAGGTGACTAGAGCCTGCAACACTTTCAGGAGTCCATGTAATTGCTTTAATTTTAATTTCTTTTAAAATCAGGAAAAAAACCCTTGAACATAATAGTAATGAATATATCATAATAAATGCACCAATACATTTGTCTGTATACCAATCCAATTATAAAATATAATTTTAATAAATTTGTGGAGGAAGTGGGTTTGAAGGAAAAAATAAATACCTGGGGCCACGTAGCTCATAGCACAGCCTTGTGCTATAATGTTAATAACTAATCAAACAAGAAGCCTGGAAAACTGATTATTGCTTCTCTGTTCTTTTACTTAGGTAAGCCATGGAACTTCCTGAAATTTCAATTTTCTCCCTAAAAGACCAGGGAGCTAACTGGTAAAAATTTCACCTATTCTTTCTGGAAAGTAGGTGCCATTTGATTCCTCTCTATATGTGTTAGCTTGCTCTACCCTAGTACTCTTGGCTGTTTTCCCTTATTCTAGGAGACACATAATTTAAAAAAAATATTGTTCCACAGTTGGGCAATTATTGCCACCATGGGTCATTAATATAAAGTAGGAACGTGGAGAGTTACTTTAGTCCTATTCGAGAAACAGGGAGTCTTTCCTGCAAAGGTTTATGCCATTTTCTAAGCAGAGCATTTGCTTATTTTATTTACATAGAAGTCCCCATTTGCATTTTATTTGTATTGAAGTCCCATTTACATGATCAAATCTATTAGGTTTGCAGGAATCTGTGCTGGCCAAACATCCTAAGATTCAGAAGGGACACAAAAATAGAAGTTACTGTTTGAAGAAAAGAGGCAAAACTCCCCTTCCCCTGTAAAAATAATTAGTTTCAGTTCAAAAGTAAGAACTTTCTTTATCTGGCATAGTCTTGTTATCCCCACAAAAATAAATGTGTTTGATGACCATATATATGTATATATATAGTTATTCCATCCATTTTAAAAGAAACTGTATAATTTTTTAGATCGCTGCACATAGTATATTCCAAAATTAACTTTGTCTTGTGAAACTCCAAATTGGCTTTACAATCTTTAAATTATTTTGACATAATTCTGTGCTTTTTAATAGGTAGTTCATTTTCTGTTTCCGTGTACCTCTGGATGACTCTGTGAAAGCTTGGATTACCTTTCCAGTCTGGCTCCCAAACCACAAATTGGAAAAACTGCAATCCTGCAATGGCCACATCCTAAATATTTTCACAGATTCTGGAATTTCTTTCCTTGCTGAACTGAGAGAGAAACTTACATGGCATCTTCACCCTTCTGGAATGCAAAATTAATTTCATCTCATCTCTATTTATACATACTTCTTGGTACCCGGTAATCCTAATATCCTTCCATGGGCTCCATCACGATGTGGCTTTTCATGTGCTCCATCTTGGGGTGGTTCCATGTATCTTGTTGCCTATGAATTGGAGAGAACATGTCCTCTTCCTCCACTCTCTGAATTGTCATGCCTAAAATTTGCTAAGCTTGAGCCAGTCATCTATTCATCCTTCATCAGACTTCTGAACATGCCACTGAGACACATTCTCAGACAATATGAAGGAATGCTTTGGAATGCCCAAGTATGTCCTCTACAGCATCTTCTCCTGGGCAGGAATCATGAGGTGGCCGGCTCAAGCAAACTCAGCCAGGACTCACCTGCCAGAGTATCTGGTCTCAAAGAAAAAGGGGAGAACAAGCTTGAGTCTGAGCAAGGTACCCAACCACTTCCTCTCAGCTGTCTCCTTTTGCTCTTTTTAAAGACAAGGTCCTTGATTTATATGGTGGAACGAAGGTAAAGGTTCTTGAAGGATAATCCCTGGGCAGCATTACCTGGGAACTTGTTAGAAATGCAAAGTCCTGGGCCCCACTCCAAACTTTCTGAATTGGAAACTCTGGAAGTGGGGGCCAGCCATCTGTGTTTTAACAACCCCTCTTGGTAATTAAAGTTTGAGAATCACTGGACTTTTATTTTTGTTATTAAAACTGAAAGTTAAACCCACAAATCATTTACATAGCTCCACCATGCCTTGTTGAAATCTGTGCTTCTTGGTCCCTATTAGATGGCTCTGTTTCAGGTGTTCATTGCCACCTCTGCCCTCCTGGGGCGCAGATAGTGTTGGAAAAGGCCCATGGTAAGAAGCATGCACAGTCATTTTGGTAGCCTCCAGTATTTCCTTTGGCACTTCCACCCTTTAAATTCCCTTCATGTGTCACATTCACAGCAAGAGCTTCTCTCCTGATCTTTGAACTTTTTCCTATTTTAAGATATCAGGTGGTAAAGACTGAAATTGCTATTCCTCCCAGAACTGCTTGAATTTCAGTGAAGTACCCTTAAAGGCTGTGGTCCCCAACCCCAGGCTGTGGACTGGTACCAGTCCGTAGCCTATTAGAATCAGGCTGCACAGCAGGAGGTGAGCAGTGGGCAAGGAGAGAACCTTCTTCAGTATCTACAGTGGCTCCCCATCACTCACCATTCCCTCACCGCACCCCCAGTTCATGGAAAAAACTGTCTCCCCTGAAATGGGTCTATGGTGCCAAAAATGTTAGGGACCACTGCTTAAAGGCCTAACAGCCATGACTACCATCTGCGTCAGTCATCATAGCTAGGTTAGCCTATACTCACAAGCAACCCCCAAATCTCAGTGGTTTAGACCCACAAAGGATCTCTGCCACTCACGACACATGTCCAGTGGGAACCAGTGAGGGAAGAGAGCTCTGCTTGTCGCTGTGCTCCTCACTGTGGAACCCAGGCTGGTGCCGACTCAACTGTTGCCTGTGATTGTAGCAAAGGGAAACAGAGTGTGGCAAGGCACAGTCTGGCTCATGAAGCTCCTGTTTAGAAGTGACACACATCACTTCTCCTCCCATGTCATTGGCTAAAGCACCTAACATGGCCATGCCTGACCTCAGTGGGGCACATAAGTTTAATCCTCCCCCCAGAAGGATTGGCTATTGCTGACCAGTAATGCAAGCTTACCTCTTCATCCAAAGGGCTAGACCACCAATGTAGAATTTCAGACTCCATGACAAACAATGAAAAGCTTCTCTTTGTATGTGTGTGTATGTACACATGTGTGTGATGTTTAGTGGGTCACACATGTGTGTGATGTTTAGTGGGTTTAGCAAGCATAGTCACAGGGACCATTTCCTAGAGGAAAAACGAAACTAACATTGACTGACTGCTGTCTAAGTGATGGCTACTATGCCAGACCTTTTCCATTCATATTCTCACTTAAGTTTCATAGCAACCTTATATAGGAGAGAAAGCAACTAATCTTGTGCAGACAAAGAAGCCAACACCCAAAGAATTTGGTAACTTGCCTGTCATGACAGAGGAGGTGGTAGTACTGGGATACTAAGTTCATGGACACTCACAAAGCTCCATCTGCTCCCAGGGAAATATGGGACTGAAAGGAAGACATCTTTCTCCCACAGAACAAGGAAAATCATTGATTCTTCCACTCATTTCCATGTTTCTGTTGCAGAACTGGCCCCTAGTTTTAGGGTAGGAATCAGTCTTAGTCCAATGTGATTATTACAACTTGAGCATCCCAAATTTGAAAATTAGAAACCCGAAATGCTCCAAAATCTGAAACATTTAGAGTGCTGACCTGATGCACAGAGGAAATGCTCATTGGAGCATATAATGCAAATATTCCAATCCCTCCCCCCAAAAAATCCAAAATTGGAAATATTTCTGGTTCCAAGTATTTTAGAAAAGGGACACTCAACCTGTACTATCAAAGTGAAGCTGTTTTTCTGGTACGAATACAAATTTTTAGGATTTTAATTCAGGAAACAGGTCTTCAAATAGAAGTAGAGAAAACTATATTATTTTCGTTGATGAGTATCAAGAAGTCTGTTCAAATATGAAGTGTCCCTGGTTGAACAAAACCAATAAACTAGTTCAAAGAAACCAATACACTTCATCATTTTAGTAAAAAATACATCATAGCTTTATTTGCAGGAAGCCCTTTGATTTACACTGTTAGTAGTTATGTCAAAAGAAAACCTTTCTGGCTGGATTTCGTTTTCTAAACTATTGAAAAATAAGCAGCAATAATGTATATTAGAATGTGCCATTGGTGGGGAAATTGGGAAGGAAGGCTATCCAGGGAGCAGAAGTACACAGAGAATCCTGCTAAGCGGGTAACAAGCAGATAACTTTTATCAACACTCGGTCCAAAAGTGCTTACCTCCCTCAGAAACTGCACCGAAGCCCGCGGTGCAAACGCATCATGAAATTATGTCGATGTGATGCTGAACTCAGCAGCTCCATCAGCAGGGCACCAGCTGACTTCAAATGCCTCCTAAGAACACCGTGAACTAATAACCAGGAGTGCTGTCTGGGGTCAACCCCAAAACATCCCAGGACACAAACACCAAAAGCTCAAGGAAGATGTGATCTTTCAAAGAGTGACTCATGCTCTTTGAAGTGGATGCATGGAACAGGGACAACTAAATATTGGTGGTTCTGTATTTCCCAAACTGTCACCCTTAGAGAACAGACAATTTCTAAGAAATTGGTTGACTTTTATTACCAAGCCCATTAGAAGTACATTTGGAAAAGAAGAGACTGTACTACTTGAGGACAAATTCCACAATAATATAGCACTGTGGCATCAAAAGCAATCATGCATTTTTCTTCCAAATTCTAGTGATGACTTGGGTTAAAATAATATGAACTTGAAAGATCTCATGTACAATTTATGGGAATAGCAAAAATTAATCTCTAGACCAACTGCCTATAACATATTCACTTGCTGTATAAATTCTATAGGAATGGCAAATCCATCCTGACTTTAATTACTATGGTATCTTTGTATATTTTCAATAACATGCATACTTAAATCCTAAAATCCAACAAGTAATAAAGCAAAAACATACCATTTTAGGGACTACTCTGAGTTGACTCATGGCTCATTAGCTTGTTAAAATTCACCAGCTCATCCTATAATTTTTCCTTTGCTATACTTTAAATTCCCTCTTCATCTCCACAATGATGCTGAACATGTTCATGTATCACACACAATATATCTCTCCATATTTTCCAGATGGTATTTGATAAAATGGAAACAAAAGAAAGGTGTAACAAAAGAAAACTAGACGTTTTTCTACTTTTCTTAAAATAGCTTCTCATTTGGTAGAGAAAATATGAACCTATGTAGGGCTAATGGAGACTCTCAAAAGATACAGTTCATTTTGAGGAGATAGCCATTGAACTGTGGATTCAGGCTACGCTTTGGTCCTCAGCCAAGCTCTACAAACCTAAGGTGAAGATTTCCCTAACTCAGGTATAAGTTATTACGGGATTGGACTGGGTGGAAATCAGCAATGGTTTAGATGAGTGGTTTGGATATGATTAGACACATCCCAATATTTGTCAGGAAAAAAATATTCACAGTTTCAGCTATTCAGATTTTTTAAAGTCAGCATTTATAGACTCTGAGATATTTAAGATATGAAATTACCAATTTCACATGTTTCAGGAAAATATTTGAATACATCATTTGAGAAATAAAAACACTGAGTTAGATTATGACTTTTCCAAAACTACCACCAAGGGTAGGCAGGTAGATGGGCATAAAAACAAAAACGAGAGTAGAAGTTTCCAAAGTAATAAGGGGAGCAATTGCCAGTTACAAGCTCATGGGTAGTGGCTTTGGAATAGGAACTTCAAGGAAGCATAGGAGAAAATACACTCTTTATTGGAAACCAAACCATTCATTGAGTGGAAAACAAATTCTGAACTTTGCTAACCCCAAGCAAAATACAAAGGTATAGAGGAATAAACATAAATACATAAGAATGGAGAGAGAACATTTGCAGAATTAAATCCAGATTGGTTTGAAAGAAGGACATATGCTGTATGCCGAGCTACTCTTAATGGAGTCAAATCAATTCTCTTATTACTCCGTTATTGGGAGGAAAAGATGAAATGCTCTTTGAAAGCCTTTTGAAAGGGGAAAAGCTCTATAAAGTACCAATTCATTAGTTTATTGAAGAGTGCCCTGGATTAAGATTCAGGGAGACCTAAGTCCTCACATCAACTTTGCCTCAAACGAGCTGTGTGACCTTGGGTCTTCCATGTGAGTTTTGTAGTCCTCAATCTCATCAACAGAAAAATTCAGAGTTTGAACAAGGTGGTCCCACACACCTGTAAAATTTTGTCCCAGTTACAGAATTGTGTTTGGCGCCAATTCTCTGCTGTCTCAAAGATATGTGCATCTAAGGAATCCCTGTGTCCCTGGAGTCCAGGGTGATTGAGAGCCAGAGCTGAGGTTTGTTCTTTCAGCATTGTTCCCAGTAAGTTCTAAATTTGCACATTGTACAGAATCATGAGCGAGCGCGCGCACACACACACAGAGAAAGACAGATGGCAGCAGACAAACTTGCTAACCTTTAAAAAGACTCCAGTCTGGCTACCCCAGCAGTCCAGTGGCAGGGATCTGTGCCCAGAGGAGCAGAGACAGGTGAAGAATTCCCAGGCTGCAGGGCTCAGACACTGAAGATTCAGCAAGCTTTGCCCCCTACCTGGAAAAGAGCAGCCTCGTTCCTCTGCACCAACTGCCCCAGCTCCCTGGGGTCTGTGCACAACCAGATCCTGGAGGAAGTCCCTGTTTGTGATTGTTCCGGGACCATTAGAGGTCCAGGAGCTTTTTTTGCAAATTTAGAAGAGAAAGGAATCCCAAATAAGAATCTGGACCAGACTTATTTTCTTTGCCTAGTGGAGTCCCAGTCTGCTGGTAGGTTTGCATGGTATCTATAAAGTCAGGTGATTGTTAAGGAAAAACGTCAGAAATCGTGTATCTAAATGAGCACCATTCTCTGCACAGTGAGTACCTTGAGAATCTTGTTCATTTCCACGGAGCAAAAGCTTTAGGAATTTGCCTCAAGGAAAGAATTCATTAAAAAATGGATTCCACAACCAGATGGACTGGGTTTGCGGTAGGGGCCGAATTGTGTCCACCTGGAAAAAGAACTGTTGCTGTCCTATCCCTGCCTCTCCCCACCAGCACCTGTGACTGTGATGTCATCTCATCTAGAAGTAGAGTCTTTGCAGATTTAATCAAGTTAAGATGAGGTTATTAGGGTGGATCTTAATCCAAGATGATGGGCATGCTGATAAGAAGAGGGAAATCAGGGTACAGAGACAGAGGCAGACACACAGAGAGAGAACCGAGTGAAGACACAGAGACACATAGACACAAGGGGTAGGCAGCCACGTGAAGATAGAGGTGGAGATTGGAGTTATGCTGCTACGAACCAAGGAATGCCTGGGGCGGCCAAAGGCTAGAAGAGATGAGGGAGGATCCTCCTCTACAAGCCTCAGAAAGAATACAGCCCTGCTGACACCTTGATTTCAGACTTCTGGCCTCCAGAACTGTGAGAAAATAGATTTATATTGTTTTAAGCCACCCTGTTCGTGGCGCTTTGTCATGGCAACCTTAGGAAATGAACATAATTTATTTTTCAACATACCAAGTACTAGCTGTGTGACCTCTGGACAAGTTTCCTAACCTCTTTGGAGCTCAGTAGTCTCATCTGTAAAATGGAAATAATGATAGTGCCTGCCTCATAAAGGTGTCATGGAAATGAAATAATAAATTTAGTTAACTGATTTAAATAATTAAGTTAAATTAATATGGCTTTGTCACATAGTAACAGCTTACCCATTAGTGATGATGGTGATGATGATAATTCTACCTTGTTTCCTTTTGAAAAATCGTCAGTGATGACAATTCTTCACTTTTTAAACCAAGAAGGCATTTGAAGCTGATTGTGTGAATAAGGTGGGCGGGCAGGCTAAATTATATTGCTTTCAAACATAAACATGATCTGACTTTTACATAATCAGAGTGGGTGTGTAAGTGTGAAGGCATTTGAAAAGTGCAAGGTGCCAACAAATATAGATCAAAATGGCCTACAACCAAATATATGATTTTTAAAAAGCAACAGACATACTGGGGAAATCTGTTCTTCTGAGTAGTGTACCCATGCCCTACCCCTGCTTCTGAATTCATAGGAGGGCATGGCTGCCTATATAGACCAAGAGTTAAACAGGCAAAGGCTGAACTTTGGGGACGTCTTTGCTCATTGCCCACGCTCACTGTCCCTACAGATGTCATTCACCCCCTGTAGCAGACATTCCTGAAGTACGTCAGAAAATGCAGAGGCCCCGCATGTTTAGACATGAGTGTTATCAAGAATCAAAACTGTTTTATGTTAAGCACACATATTACTTTCTGGTGGAACAGCATTATTTTAATGTTGGCAAGTTCTTTTCTGATAGTTTCAGTAAATGAAAAACCCAGGTATGTTGCATTCATTACCTGATTTGTACAGGTGCTTTGAAAGGGGAAAAGATTTTATTGTCCTTAAAAAGAAATCAGTACTTTGACACTGCAAGAAAGATATCCTTTTAGGGCTGTTCAGTAGGGGAAATGTCTTCAATAAATTGCTTCTAGGAAACTACCTTTTCTGAACTCCCTCTCTCAATTGCGAGAGGGACTTACTGGGATGAGAAGAGTCCTATTTACAGTTCACAGGCTGGCACTGAACAAAAGGCAAAACCCTAATTGGCTTTTGACTAAGGACACAAAGTGTAAAATTTGAAGTGCTTCCCAAGCTCAACAATTAAATTATGACCAAATCATTAATCACTATTTACTGGGCGCTTACTCCATGCTTGGCTTGAAGTTGTGGGTGATATGATTCATGTCTTCTGTGCTTTAAAAAGAAAAATAAATACGTATTGAGCACATACTGTATGGTGGCTTACTGTTAATCCTTTCTGCGTTCATTATTTTGTAGAACTCTCTCAACAAGGCACAAAGTATGTATTAATGTTATTATCCCTATTTTATAGGTAGAAATACAATGCAACAGAATCATAAAAGCTCATTAGCTTATCTAAGGTGTACTGAGTAGCAGATTCAGGATTTATCTATGGTTCTTCACTGCTCAAAGCTCTAGATCTTTCCACGACTTTATACTGCCCAGCCTCATAGGATAGCCGAGACTTACGCTTCAAGAGAGAAGATATAAAATACAATTGAACTAAGGGTCAAAATGCCAAGTGCCATCTATTAAATGCAACAGGATTTGAAGACGAGAGAGACTGGATTAGCTGGAGGATGTGGAAAAGTAGTAACTTTGACAGAACCATGCTTTTCTGGCTAATATGAGCAGCAGATCAGTCACTTGTCTCCCATGTCAGCGGGAGGAAAAATAAAATATCCTTTTGAAATGCTTGGGATTCTAAGATAAATCATGGAACAATTTGGAGAGTGGGGCATCTTTGTCTACATAAATGTTTACTGTCTGTGTTCTATAAAAATGTCTGGGCCGAAGAGCTTTGATCTGGTTATATCCTGAGATAAAAGACTATATCTGTGTTAAAAGTTACAACAAAGGCAAGACACAATGTACGTGGGGAGTTACAGATGCCACCTTTTCTAAGGTAACCCCAAGTGTCACTATTCAGTTTTTTTATTCATAGATACATCCATTTAATCATTCATTCACTCATTCATTCAAATATTTATTGAGAGACTTAAGAATTTCAGAAACTTCTATTATAATCTTTGGTCATTATTTCCTTTGTTTGGGAGTATTTTGAAATCTGCTGCCTTTCTTGGATGCCTTGTTGTCATAGTGTTTATTTATTATCATATTGTTTTAAATGTTGGTTCAATGTATACTGTCAGCAAGACTTCTACATGGCTCTGATTGGGTCCACTAAATACGGAATCCAGGTTCACAAACGTATTTTCTTAGACAGGTTTATTTTGGAGAGAAGCCTCAGTCCTCACCCTTCCTATTTTCCACCAATCCTCCACAAGGCCCTGTGACTCTAAGAAAAAGCTCCATTTAAATTCCCCAGAATGATACCATTCAAATCTATAAAAATGTTGTAGTTGGTGGATTTAATAAAGAAGTACTCCACACTGAAGAAGAAAGACATCAGAAGGTTTTGAAAAGTTACTTTTAAGGCTTGTTTATTTTTATTACTATTCCCATTATTAGTTTAATCACAAAGACCACATGAAAATTTTAATTCTCTGGAACCAAGCCTAGCAACTAAAATGAAAAATGCGACAGACACGGCTCAGAAGTACACAGGGGTTTAAGCGCAGAGGTCAGGCAGCTATTGCAAAACCAATACCTGCTTCTCCCCCAGTCTTACGTGATCATTAATAGATTCCCATAAATCACAAGGCAGGGATTGCTCCTATTTTTAGATGAGCTTATTAAAATAGAGTTTGTTTAGGCTTCACTTCAATCCAGAAAGTAAAGGCAACCATGTACTTCCTAGATCTGTGGAGACAAAGAGCTGCCCTAACTTCACTCACCCTGGAAATATATCATTGATTTGTTCATTGATTCACTTACTGAGCCACCAAATATTTACTGAACCCTTCTACCATTCTAGGGACTGGGTAGGCATGGAAGATGTATTAGGGAATAAAATCCTCTTGGAAAGCCAACTGTAGTGGCCTAAGAGTATGGAAGGAAATAGACATCGTCAACAAGCTACATAAGCAAGATATGCAGCCCTTCAGATAGTGGTTAGTGCTACAGAGCGAAAGGAAGCAGGGGAGATTAGGGAGGGGCTATGGTTGGTAGCAAGAAAGGTTTTCAACGAAAGATTTATGGGAAAGATGATGTTTCCTCAAGGATCTGCAGGCAGGGGGAAGAGGGTGTAAGGAGAATGCCAATCAAAAGCCCCGAAAAGGGAGCATGTGTGAGAGGTTTCAAGGAAAAGAAAGAAGGCCAGTATGTGTAGAATGGAGTGAGCAAGGGGTCACATCATAGGACCTTCTAGATCAGTAGAGGGAAGTAGGCTTTTCCTCTGAGTGAAATGTTAACCACGGGCTAGCATTGCCAGACTTAGTAAATAAAAACACAGGGTACCACTGAAATTTGGATTTCAGATAAACAATGTGGTGGGCAGAATAATGGCCCCTCCAAAGATGTCCACATCCTAATTTCTGGAACCTATTCCTTTATACGTAATATGTTATCTCACATGGCAAAAGGGACTTTGCAGGTGGTTTAGGACTTTTATCCTGGACCACCCAGGTGGGCCGAATGTCATGACAAGGCTCCTTCAAAAAAGAAACAGAGAGGAAGAAGAGTTGAAGGAGAGGTTGGTGGGATTTGGCCACTGGTCTTGAAGATGAAACAGGGTGTTCCAAGCTAAGGAATTCAAGCTGCCACTATAAACAGGACAAGGCAAGGAACAGACATTTTCGTAGAGCCTGCAGCAGGAACGAAGTCTTGCCAACACCTTGATTTTAGCCCAGTGAGACCAATTTTGGACTTCTGGTCTCCAGAACTGTCAGGTAATTAATGTGTGGGGTTTTAAGACACTAACTTTGTGGAAATTTGCTACAGCAACAATATGAAAGCAATACAACAAATAATTTTTTTTTTTAGTGTAAACCTGTCTCATGCAAAAAAAAATCTTTTTTTTGATACAATCTCTCACTCTGCTGCCTGGATTAGAGTACGGTGGTGTGATCATAGCTCACTACAGCCTCAAACTTCTGGGTTCAGGAGATCCTCCTACCTCAGCCTTCTGAGTAGCTGGGACTACAAGTACATGCCGCCATTCCTGGCTGATTTTTTTTTTTTTAATAGATACAGTGTCTCACCATTTTGCTTAGGCTGATCACCCACACAACTTTTGAGACATATTTGTGCTAAAAAAAATTGTTTATTATTTATATGAAGATCTAACTTAACTGGTTATCTCCTATCGTATCTGGCAACCCTATCATGGAAGTTCCAAGGTTTTAGATAAACAATGTGGAAGGCAGAATAATGTCCTCTCCAAAGACAAGCTTGACAGATTCTGAGTTTCATTGTGAAAGGAGCACTTTGCTATGTTGAAAACAAGGAGGAAGGGCAAAGGAAGAAACAGAGAAATCTATGTGGGGGCCGCTACCGTCATCCAGATGAAAGATGAGGGTGGCTTGTATCAGGGTGGCAGTCTGGAGGTGTGAGCAGTTGTGGATCCATCTGTGTCTAGTCTGATAGGCTCTGTGGATAATTGCACTGAGGGGAGTATTTTCACACTGTCATTCCCTTTTAACTCTGCTGCCTTCTATTTGCTGGTAAGTAGACTTTAGACATGCACCTAAACCATGTGTCTCCAGTTCCCGAAGCCCCAAAAGAAGAGAAAAGAATCCTGGACACAAGAAACTGAACTAACCCATGGTACTTTCCTGTGTGCAAGCGGTGGACCACCACTTCCATTCTTTTCCTGCCTCCCGCCTCCCCAGCCTGTGAACCATTTTGGAATAAACACCTGGAGCCCTTATTAATCCGTGAATGTGACTGATCTGTCCAACAAGCAAGACTTTTTTTTTTTAATTACAAAATCCAGTATTCCAGTTTCAAAGGAGTTTCCTTGGCACAACTACCTCCCATATACATATTAGTCTGATCTACAGCAAAGCTTGCTGGCATTCTCGGATTATCAGAAGAGCATCTTGCCCCACTCTCTTCTCTTCTGAAGGATCCTTTTATCTAAATTCTATGAAGGCTTAGACCTGGGTAGCCAAAGACCTGGAATATGACCTCTCTCATGTTGGCTATGGTTGTTCTTCTGGTCCGTTTGGCTGGGACAGTACACTGCATCATTACTTACCTCTGCTTTTCAATTCACTCATGCAAGTAGGTTGCTGGTGACTCCTATCACCAAGATTCCACCAGCTGGGGGAGAAGTAAAGAAGCACGTGACTGGAGTCACTGGGCAGGCTGGGTCAGCACAGTCAGGGTTCCAGGCATCAGCTTTATCAAGGTCAATGGTGCTTCCCATCTGGGAGGACAACTGTCTCAGACACAGGTTCTGAAATAGACAAGTAAAGGTTCAATCTAATCTTGGTCAATTTCTCAGCCAGAGACAATGAATGAAACAGTGGCTACAATAGAAAGTGACATGATCCAAATACTTTCCCAATTCTATTCTACAAATGTTTATAAACTGCCCACTTTGTAAAAAGTACTATACCAGTTATTTCAGAGATGAATGAAATATGGATCACCAATGAGACTATCAGTTTTATAGAGAAATTATGCAAATTACTACAAAAATCCTTCTATAGATAGGTGTCTTAAGCCTAAACTCTATTTTCAGCTTGAATACTTTTTTCTCATTTTTTTCTGGAAGATCTGTCAACAGATCTGCAACCCATGAGCCCATTCAGGGCATCTATACAAGCATAATGATGTGATAAGTTCTGAAAGGTGTGCCTAAACCAGGCAGATTCTCAGATCAGACAAGGTTTTCTAATCAGTCAAGTCAACAACTTATGGGCCATTTTGTAAAGTACCAGATGCTTGGGTACAAATAAAAGGATAGGCATATTTTTCCCCCTTTAGGGACTTCTATTCTAATTGAGAGAACAGAATTACCAGTAGAATGCAATCACTGGAAATGTGTATGGGCAGACACATTAATTTCAGTCTTTGGAAACAGGAAATGAATTGGAGAGAGGTCAGGGCTATGTAGGGAGACAGGAGAGAGGTGGGAAATGGAGTTAAAATGGATTGGTTTTGGGGGCCGGGCAGTGCCCTTTGGATGTTCTTCCAAAGACACTACTCAGGCATTTCCTGGAAGGTGAGTCACCAAGTTAGCTAAATCTTTATTTGCATTGCTGCTTGTAAGAGGTTATGTCTGAAGTCTCTGGGAAGTTTCATGTGTGTCTGATCTTTCCTGGGAGTGTTCTTGACAGTGTTCATTCACAAATAACACCCCTGCAGGTCACATAACAAACCTAGTCACAAGCCATGAATTTTCGCTTTCTGACACAACCCTGGTGCTAACAGTTACATCTCTAGTGGTTTATTTAAAATCCTGGAAAAGGCCCAAATGATCACAGCCCTCTATTATGTATTTAAAAATGGGGTCTCCCTCCTTCAGTTCTGCGCAGTGTCACACGCTGGCATTTCTTCCTTTCTTGATTGCCTTTCTTTCTCAAAATATGGAGAAAAAATGTACTAGTGGCTGCAACATCATGGGTTTCTCACTCATCCTTTTAAAATGATCAAGACGAAGGCAGTGGAGAGCTGGAATTAGGACTTCCCAAGTTAACCAGGACGGTTTGCCTCTAGCTCTCCCTCCTCGCCCCTTCTCCAATGCCCCCCACACCCTCTATCACCCCATGAAGCCACCAAATGTAGACCAGATGCAGGAAAGAATCCTTATCAGCCTGCCGGCTTTACCTGAAGAATTACATCCACATATGCTTCTCTTTTGGTCCGGCTCCTGCCTCGGCCATCTTGCAAATCATGAACTAACGTTGTGGACCAGAGCCTGATGTCTTCCATGGCTTCATTTCCTGAATCCTTCAAAGCCTTGCACCTGTGTTCCGTCCACACAGGAGGTTTACATTAACAGAGGATGGGCT
>VSMD01098550.1:0-18704 GCA_008750895.1 Mirza zaza
GGCGCATGCCTGTAGTCCCAGCTACTCAGGAGGCTGAGGCAGGAGGATTGCTTGAGCCCATGAGTTTGAGGTTGCTGTGAGCTAGGCTGACACCATGGCACTCACTCTAGCCTGGGCAACAAAGTGAGACTCTGTCTCAAAAAAAAAAAAAAAAATATGGTCACTGTTCATTGTGGTCTTTTTGCATCTCTATCTGCATTTTGTGTTTTAAATTCAGAACAGGCTATATATAAATTTTGTATTCTCTTAGCAATAACAATATAAGCCTTTTCCCACATTACTAAAAACTCCTCATAAGTGTAATTTATTACAATTACATACTGTCGCATCATGTGGATATACTATGCAGTTCCCATTATATAAGTTTTGCTCAGATAAATAATGCTGAAATTATATTAGTCTGCAATTCGGATTATTTCCTTGGGCTAGATTCCCAGATATTCTTGGGTCAAAGTGTATGAACATTTTTAAGCCTTATGATCACACTGCCAAATGCTGTACAGAAAAATTCCACCAATTACATATCTATTAGCTCAATGTGAAGTGCTAGCTCATAGCTCTATACCACCAGCAATGCGACAAAGAGGGACCTAAGGGTCTAATTTTTTTAATCTGTTAGTTTGATGTGCAAAAAGTGGCATCTCACTGCTGCTTTATTTTCATTTTTTGCTAATGAACATACATATATGAATATATATAACACTGCACTTTTTTCATAAGCATATCGAACTTACTGTCTCTGAGTGAGGAATTCTCACGTCTAAATAACAGTGGCTGTGATGTTATTGTCTCCCACCTCTTTTTGGAAAGTCTTCTGAAAATGGTACCTAAGGCAATGGCTCTCAACTATGGCAGAAAATCTGAATCACCTATAGAGCTTTTTAAAAATCCATTTACAGTCCAGAAACTCCAACTCAGTTGGAGGTTCTATCATCCATATACTTTCTAAAAATTCCGCAGTCATTCTTTTAGGCAATTGCACGAGAAGACCACTGGGCTAAGACTACTGTAAGTTAGATATCACACCTATTAGATAAATAAGCTACTGCATGCAATTCCTTAGGCATGGAAAGAAGAGCATTATTCCCTAAACTATCATTTTGTTCTATGGTACTGACCTTACATCCGTAAAGCACTTATTCACCGCCTGAGATCTACTTTTTCAGGGTAACACAACATTGCCCAGAGCTGTTAGTTTCATTTCTGAGAATGATCTTGTGTTTTATATGAAAAGAAAGTAAACTAAACACTGATATGCCTTTTATTTATATACTCAGCACTTGGCAGATGTATTTGCACAGTAGATAGGACAAGCACCTGGTCTGAATTTCCAAAATGGCACTTCTTCCAACTCAAGGAAAGCCTCTGCCTATATTCAATGAGCCAGGGATAATCATTTACATTATTTACGATTCATGGTGAAGTATATCAAAATATGAAATCCCAGGTAACCCTTCAACCCACCCCCAATGCCATGCTAATCTCTAAACCACCAATTATTCTACTCACACTATTAAACATCATACTGGAATAGTCTATCCCTATTGAGACTGGTGTCACATTTAACATACTCATCAACCTCTTATAACCTGGGCTTAGGAAGTGTCCTCTTCTCACTCTCGGAGCTAGATTAGCTAACACTCTAATGGGGAAAAATATAGGCGAAAAAAGGTCTGATGTTAGACAGAAAGTTTCCTCCATATCAACTCTGGTACAATCCCATCTTTCTGAGATATGCTAAATCCAACTCTTCTAGCATTGTTTGGACCCAAGTGCCACCTATAGACTAATCCCTTACTGGGAGGTCACAAATTGAACTATCACAAATAATCAGCATAAGAAACTCTGCAAGAGTTGTGTCAGAGACTGTGCCCTTCCCTCTCAGGTGCTGAAAGTGGTTCATCTCCTACTACTACAAAGAGACGCTTCTGGAAGGAAGAGATGGAAAGAGAACACCAAGTTAAGTGCTGACAACCAACACTTACACATTGAGTCAGAGTAGAATAAGTAAACTGACGTCCTTGACAAATCCATTAGCAGAAAACTCATTCCAATTTTCAAACAAGAAAAGAGATTTTCAAAATCAGATAAAAAATGAATCCAAATGAATTATTATATTTGTTCTACAGATAATCTCCCCAACGTATCAGCATTGCCATGCCAACCACCTTGGACTCTTGGTACAAATTAACTGACAATGATGGATAGGCTATTTGAACTTCAAAAATTAAATCTTTATATGGCAATGAATATTCTTTATGGTGTACTTCTGCAGCTCAGGGGGGTGCTCCAATCCCTAGGCTTGGTTGAGTTCAGAAAAGCAAAGTGAACACTCTTGTTTCATTGTGTTCATCTCTCTCCAGGGGCTATTTTGCCTGCCTTTGGATGTCTCTACCATGGACATCATCCTCAAAAAAACCCCAGGACAGAAAAGCCTGGATGCTCCTGAGCATAATAAGCTGCGATGTTGGATCCAAAAGAAAGGCACTTTGTTGGTGTTTTGAACTAAGTGGAAAAAAAAAAAAAAAAAAAACATTAACAAGTGCACCAGACTTGGTAACTGGAATTAGCAATCCAGGACACATATCCAAAAGTGTAATCACAAGGTCACACGTTCACACCTTGGCATTAGCTGCATGTCACTGTAAATCGCCACACCAGCACTTTCCCTCCTCTTCATTTTATTTTATTTTTCTAAATTTAGAGTCATTACAAATGCTGCTCACTCAGATAACTTAGTACCTATGCGTAAGGGGAATGAATCACAGTTTCAGTGCGACCCACCAATTTAAATGTCTTCCCTTTGCACATTGCCATGTCCAATGACAACATCTCAGTCACTATGTATCATTTTGTTCATTCTTGAGAATTTATGCATCTGCCTGAATTTGCCTTAAAAAAAATCTCTTTACATATATTCATTAT
Source organism: Mirza zaza (assembly GCA_008750895.1). Lineage (NCBI taxonomy): Eukaryota > Metazoa > Chordata > Mammalia > Primates > Cheirogaleidae > Mirza > Mirza zaza. The sequence continues at coordinate 2,926 of VSMD01098550.1, forward strand.
AGATTGTACCCCTCCTTTTGAAACTTTGATTCCATCAAATAATTTTTTTTTTTTTTTTTTGAGACAGAGTCTCACTTTGTTGCCCAGGCTAGAGTGAGTGCCGTGGTGTCAGCCTAGCTCACAGCAACCTCAAACTCCTGGGCTCAAGTAATCCTCCTGCCTCAGCCTCCTGAGTAGCTGGGACTACAGGCATTCGCCACCACGCTCGGCTAATTTTTTCTATATATATATATTAGTTGGCCAATTAATTTCTTTGTATTTATAGTAGAGACGGGGTCTCGCTCTTGCTCAGGCTGGTTTCGAACTCCTGACTTCAAGCTATCCGCCCGCCTCGGCCTCCCAGAGTGCTAGGATTACAGGCGTGAGCCACCGCGCCCGGCCCATCAAATAATTTTTATACTCCGTTTTTGTTACCAAGTCATTTATGACCAACTGAAATATAACTTTTTTTAAGATCTGAAATTTAAGATGAAAATACACTGTTAAAGTAATCTAGAAATCAAAGTAAACTAAAATCTTAATGGGAAGTGTTACAGTAAATTAATGTTACAATCTTATCTTTTTCCAAAGAAAAGTCAAAGTGGACAATAGCAGTAAAAGGTTCACTAACAGTCTTGCTACCGAAGGACATGACTTCCCTATTTATCCCTCTAAATTTCTTTCTCAATTATTCACATGCACATGCTTGCTGGCCTCACTGAGGTCTCCATGGCCTAAATGCCTCCAATTTTACCCAAAACATCTGCCTTTTCTATGCTTACTTCACCCACATCCTGGTGGAATCTGAAAAACTTTCCCTCTTTACACTTGAGTGGGTAATCAGACTGACCTTTTTTTTTTTTTAATTTCAGAATTATGCAGTACAGTCTCATAGCTTCATGCATCCACTGGTATCTCAATACTGTTAGTCAGCTTGGGCTGCTATTAAAAAAAAAAAGTCTGGGTGGTTTAAACAACACAAAGATTTATTTCTCCCAATTCTGGAGGCTGGGAAGTTTCAGATCAAAGCACTGGCACATTCGACGTCTGGTGAGGGCCCATTTCCTGGTTTGCAGACAGCCACCTTCCTGTCACAGCCTCACATGGTACAGGGGGGGACTCTGGTGTCTCTGCCTCTTCTTGGACAGACACTAATCCCATTATGGGGTCTCCAACCTCATAGCTTGTCACCTCCCGAAGGTCCCACTTCCCAAAGCCATCACCTCGGGAGTTAGAATTTCAACATATGAATTTGGAGGGGGCGGGGAGGACATAAACATTCAGTTCACAACAACTGCCCAGCGCTCCTTCCACAAGTCAGTTTTTTCCTCAGTCCACGCAAGTCTTCACCAATCTCCTCAAGACTCCTACCTTATCTTTCTTCTTTTACCATTAACAAATTCTCTCACTCCCTACTCCACAGAAGGTGAACATAGCAGCCGATATTTCCTCACTATCCTGGTTCCACCCACAAATTAAACCTCTCTGCATTTTGGTGGAAGAGGCACCTCTTCCTCTTCCAACGCCTGTCTTTTCACCTGTGTTCAGAATCCCGATTTCTCTGGCCTCGATATGCTCTTTTGACTATAACTGCAACCCATACCTCTCCTCTAGCTGTTAACCTTCACCACATAGACATGCCGAAGGACCATTCATTGTAAAGAATACCCACCCTTCCCTGGTTGTGTGTCTTCCAGCTGTCAGCCTATTCTGTCCTTCACGGCCAACATCCAGAGCACTTCTACACTCTCAGTCTTCATTTCTCCTCCATGATTCATAACCTGCCCTTTGCATCCCCATCTCCGACCCAAACTGTTCTTGACAAGGTTGCCACTGATCCCCTTGTTGCGATATCTAACAGAACCTCATCTTGTGTGCCCACCCTACGCTGTTGACCTCTCTTCTGTTGGAAACTCTCCCGTGCCTTGGTTTCTATGGCAGGGCTCTCCCTGATTTTTCTTCTGCCTCCTAAGTCATTCTTTCTTGATTTCGTTTATGGGTTCTCCGCCTCCTGGCCACCTCTCAAATTGCACAGAGTTCCACCGTCTCTCCCTAAGCATCGACTACTTCCCATCTTCTGATGGTGCATACATAAATCCGTCCAAATATAAGTTCAAATATAAGTCTGGAGTCTGAGAACCACACAGCCAACTGCCCACCAGATATTCCTCCTCCGATGCCCCATAGCCCAGATACATGAGAATCGACATGTCCAACAGTGAACTCATCTCCATCTCCTTTGAAACCTGTACTATAGTCCCTGCACTATAAAACAGTGTGGCACTTGCCCATCCAGTTGTCCAATTTGGAAATTCGAGGATCATTCTTGACTCTTCCCTTTCCCCTCCCCATTCAATCCCATGTTCTGCTGTTATTTCCACCTAACCCTAACACCTTTTGAACCTCTCTTGTTTTTTTAATCCCTACAGTTTAGGCTCTCCTAATTTGTTCCCCCGCGTTGTTACAGTAGCCCTCTTACTGGTCTTCCTGCCTCCACCTGTGCCCACCTCTCAATTCCCTCAGATCTTTCCATCGGAATACCAAAATACTCTACAAATCTGACCATGTAACTCTCTGCAGAAGCAACATCAATGGCACTTCCCTTCCTTTGGGATAAAATTCAAACTCATTCAGGGGTAAATTACAAGCCACGTCCTGGTGTGACCAGCCTTATCTCTGGCCGTGATTTCTTCATACCACGTGCCCCAGCCATACCGCATGGCAGTTCCTGAAATTCTTGCACTTGCTGTCCTGGGTTTCTGAGCATATTGAACCTTCTTCAAAAAATGTTTTGTTACCCAATTCCCTGTGCCTAACTTTCTCCTACCGTCATTCCAAAGTCAGCCTAGGCTTCTCCTCGCTTGGAAGCCCTGTCAAAAGCACACCCCTCTCCAGTTAGAAATTACTTTAATTTATAAATTACATATTCCTGCCATAGCGTCTCCTAAGTGCCATCACATCACAGCACATACCACACTGTGCCCTCCTCACTCAGGCAAGAATGTGAGCAGGAGGAACAGCAACTGGATGTTGTGCACCCTGATTCCTTAACAACTACCACACCTACCGCAGCACCTGGTACATAGAAAGTGTCCTTGCCCTTTTTAATACAAGAAAGAGTTGCGCAAATTCTGGGATTTATCTAATGATTGGCAAAGGAATATACATAAAACATATTCTGACCCCTTTTACTTTCTGATTCTATCTCACACATCACAGGCACAATGCTGATCCCAACCAGAAGCCACAATTTCCACTAAACAAGGACGAGGAAGCAGTCAGTTAATTACCTTGGGAAGAGACTGCTACATGCAGAGACTCTCAGAAGGAATGTGAGAATTTTCAAACATTAGTTTAATAAGATGACGAAATCTTAAAATCTTGCTAATGTCTGTTTGAAATGTCATTTTACAATGTTGTCTTCTGATTGGGAGTCAGTGAATTGTGTAACTGTGTAAAATGACATTATCTAGCAAGGATAACTTTGCAGTGAGTTACATGTGGAATACAAATTATACTAAATTTCTTTCAACAAAAAACGCATGTCTAAGTCCTATTTATCTTTAGATCTTTGGTTACATCAGAAAATATCTCACAGGAGCCTACTCATGACAAGACTCAGATTACCTCTAACATGCTCCTGTCAAGCTAGCAGTTACTAGACCTCTTTAGAAAGACCTCTGTAGAAAGAGGTCTAGTAACTGCTAAACCTGAACACTGGAATTGAGCAGCTTCTAACTCAAAGCTCAGCCCCAGGTTAGCCTTAGGACTCTGAATATAGTAGTTCCACTTTGGAGACCCAATTTAGCTCTTATTAATCAATAACACTTAAGATCAAAAATCCAGATTGCATGGAGCCCAGCCTGAGGAACAGTCTTCCCAGGAGATGTTCTGCACGGTTCTGTTAAACTTACTGTGCAATAACCTTTCTTTATTTATTTTTATTATTTATTTATTTATTTGAGACAGAGTCTCACTGTGTCACCTGGGCTAGAGTGCCACGGTGTCAGCCTAGTTCACAGCAACCTCAAACTCCTGGACTATAGTGATCCTCCTGCGTCAGCCTCCTGAGTAGCTGGGACTATAGGCGTGCACCACCATACTCGGTGAATTTTTTCTATTTTTAGCAGAGATGGGGTCTCACTCTTGCTCAGGCTTGTCTCAAACTCCTGGCCTCAAGTAATCCTCCTGTCTCAGCCTCCCAGCGTGCTGGGATTACAGGTGTCGGCCACGGCACCGGGCCTAGAATATCCTTTCATGTTGCTCCCTAACAAAACAACTGAAAGACCTGGTTTAATTCCCATCTGGTCTGAAGACAGATAACTTTTCACTGTCTCCTCTTATAATTTTCTGTATGTGGCTCTGAATTGGGAGTGGCCATTAGGTGCCAACTTCTGAAAATGGGTCATATGATGCCAATAACTGAAAATAGGGTGTGAAGAATGTGTTTTTTAGTTTCTAAAGCCACAACCATTGGAATGCAGGGCTTCTGAAAGTTTTTTTTAACATGACAATAAGAAACAAATAATCCTTTTCTTTAACTTTCAATTTTTCTAGCTTCTACATTTAAAAAAGAAATCTGGAAATATGATCTTTCTCTACAAGCAGTGAAAAGGAGATGCTTCTAGTAACTTCATCATTCTGTGATGGCTGTTGTCTTAATTTGGCTTCCCCCAGAGCAGAACCTAAGATTAGGACTTTAGGAAGCAGGAAAGAGGGAGACAAATGAGTGAATGAGACAAGAAGGAAAAGCCAGTGAAGAATGTGTTACTGATTTGCCATCACAGATAACTGGGACTCAGTCCCACTGAGGAGTTCTGAGCAAGAGTAAAATGCCCCTCGGACCTGCCCTCCCAAAGGACAGTGGGCTAGGGCACATAATCATCCACCCTCCTGCCACGCTGGTGGAGAAGGTGTTACATTTCCTGCATCTGAGGGCTTGGATTGAGCACCCTGAGGCCAAAGAGAGAAGGTAAGTGGGCTGGATGCCAACATTGTCCACCGCAGCTCCGCCGAAATGCAAGGTGGGCCGAAGAGACGCAGCCTGGAGTCCCAAAAGTGCCACCTATACCTATATGCAGGTATGACACTCTGTATGCAGTGCGGCAAGCTGCACTTATCTATTTTTAAAAAGCACTTTTCTCTTCAGTTTATCCCATTTTCTGGGGATTTTAATTAATAAATGGTGCCCATTTACTCCCTGCATTATTAGTTTATCTTACAAGAACTAAGAATGAAATGTAAGAGCAACTGTAGCTTTGGGAGGTTGTTAGTACATACTATGGAGAGAAAAGAAGTACAACCATTGGCAGGAACGACTAAGTGGATACCTGCTCTGCAGGGCTTTTACTCACCAACACAAAGTTCTAGCTTTTCCTGTAAACATTATGCGTGTTTCACGTGTCACTGTGACAGTTCCTGAGATGTGTGAATGCAAATCAGCGCCTTAGGGAGCAGCTAGGAAAGCTACCACATAGCCACCGTGTCAATCAAGGATGCGATGCTTAGTACCATTTCCTACCTTATTCTAACTGACGTGTTCTGTTACCCCTAGAAAAAGCTGATGCTATGAGCACTTAGCCAACGTAAGCTGAGCATTTCACATCCTTGATTGACTTTTATTCCTCCAAAGTCAAGGTTAAGCCATGTCACTAAAGCAGCTTTGGAAATATTCCACTTCCCAAATTGCAAATGGTTTTTTGCAAGCAATGCAAACAGAAAACTTCAGTTCTCAGTATTGTCAAAATGACACCTTCATCAGCTTCCAAATTCAGTAATTATTGTCTACCTCACACCCACTGACAGGCTGAAACTCAGTGGATCTCACAAGGTTCTCAACTCGGATACCGTTTTGGTAGGTGTGGAAAGAAAGGACAAGAAAACATCTTGAATAAGGTCAGGGTCAGAGATAGTGAGCTGTGTTTTTTTTTTTTTTTTTTAACATCTTTTTTACTATGAAGGCTTTACCCACAAGCTTTCCCCTTGTTCAGAAATACATTTCTGAACACTGACTATATCTAGAAACACTCTTTAAGACAAAGTAATTTGTAGATACCATTTTTGCTTGACCCAGGAAGCCCAGACCTACTTTCAGGGACAGGAAATAGGAGCCAGGGGCCCAGGAGAGATGATATCATGGTAGCCAATGAACGTGGAGTCCAGCTAGAAGCTGCACAGGGCCAAGTGGGAGAGCAGGGATGAAATACAGCATTGAGAAATTTGCAGGCCGGACACAACACACAAAGTACATGGAGGGCCAGATAGGTAATTAGAAAAATAGGCTAGTTCCAGAGGCTACTTCTCTGAACAAAGAGGCCTAGGCTGGGGACCACTTTTAACGTTGAAATGGATACACCCAAAGAAACACGTTTGGAGAAAATCAGTCTAATGTGCAAAGCAATCTCATACTGAGGTTTAAATTTTACTTTCTGTAATCTGGAAAATGGTCCCTTTTCTATAGGATGTCTCATAGGCTCCTTTAGCAGGTGTTACTGCCTGCCTCACCTACGTCTAGTAGATACATCACTTAGGCCATGTTTCTTTTAGCCCAATGATTTCTGCTAACCTTGCAAATCCTTGCAATGATTTTTGTGCCCCCATGAAAACAGCAAATAAACTTGATGTCTGCATGCTGATCAAACAAGGAATTGGATAAATTTGCAGAAACCTTGGCTTTTACATTTTTCAGAAGTTTATACTCAGCAAGACATATTCCAAGTTATTACTGGCTCATTGAGTTGGCAAGCGTAAGTGCCAAAGTAACTAACAACATGACTATCCACTTCAGCAGACACCAGGAGTGTTCCTGGGTCCTTTATAGGACAAAAGTAAAAATGTGTCTTGAAAACTTTCCCAGGTGGTAACAATAAACCACAAGGCCACTACGAGGTCAAATGAGAAAACATCACATGTGAATTTTTTGAGTGGAAGATTTGTGGCTTGTAAGTTGTTCAGTCATGTGCTTATTAGTACAAAAGGAAGCTCAATACATTAGATTTGATGAGTATCAGCCAAAAAAAAAAAGCATTAAATTTATACACAAAATGATTCAAAGCATGATAGCTCTAACAGACATGCATCATTAAAGTCCATCTGTCATTTAGAGGAGTCTGTGGGGCCAATATTGCCTGGCAGTCGGGCCTTATGCTGCAATACCACCCACCAATACCTGTTAGAGCTATCAACTGCTCCTGAGATGAAGCAAAGTTTTCCTTGGACTGGTTTACTTAAACATTTACTCCAGCTCCTCCAAACAGCTTTGATGCTAGTAAATTGGTGGAAGGCTGACCTTGCAAGCAGGTTCAAAGCGGTTCAAAGTTGGCGAAGGGAAAATGTGATTTTAGATGAACAGTCTTTAAGAAGAAGAAAGGCTGTCTCCTGTTTTGTTGTTGTTGTTCTCATATAACCCCACAAACTGACTCCAGCCACGGTAACCCCTCTGCCTATTCACTTGGATTCAAAAAAGGTATTGCCAATAATAGATACCGTATGGAATTCTAAAAATCCGTTTGCATACAAAGAGCACACCACCTGGCCAGCTCAGAGAGAGCATGAGCAACACAACCACGGCGAGATCGTTCATTTCTTTTACTCATTTATTGAATGAGGATCAAACACAACAAAGTCAAGGTTTAACTTCCCTTGTGTCTTTGTTTGGCTGTGAGTAGCAAGACCCTCATAAACTGCCCAGACCACCAGAGATTAACAGAGTGAGAAACCCCTGAGAGGACTGCGAATCCTCAGGCTCAGTTTAGAGAACTAGGAAGCTCTGAGGGTTAATGCTGGGTCAGCCCACCACTTGCCAAGTGACCTTACATAATCCTTCTGGCTTCCAGTTTTTTCCATCTATAAACTGAGGAATGTGAGTGACTCAAAAGTAAATAGCCCGGTATTTGCTCTCTTCACCAGGTTTTCACCTTTCTTTCCAATCTGGGGCTGAGTAAACCTGCCATTCCTTTCTACGACTAAAGAAAGCAGAGACCACAGAACATTCTTCTTATTTTCTTTTGCCTGATTTCCTCTCTTTTGCGTAGCAGCCTCCAAGACTAAAAATCCGAATATCTCACCCAGGAAGCTAAAGAAAAGGAGGTAGAGATGGGATCACAGGAAACATTATCACAGACAGGAAAGGCTCAAGCCGGCAGCTGTTACCTGTTGGTGTTTAAGAAAAATAACAGGGACCTAGTCCCTAGAGATGGATGTTTTGTATAAATATACATCACAGGGTATAAGGGCCAAAGGATTTTTTATTTCACTATGAAAAAGTAAACAAAATATATACACCCTGTAGTGGGTTAAATGGTGGCCCCCAAATATGTCCACATCCAAATCCTTGGACCCTCTAAATGTGATCTCATTTGGAAAAAGGGTCTTTGCAAATTTAATTAACTTAAGGATGTTCCGGGTGGGCCCTAAATCCAATGACAAGTCTCCTTATAAGAGACGAATGAGGAGAAGACACAGAGACACAGAAGAGCAGGTGACATGAAGATAGAGGCAGAGATTGGAGTGATGTAACCACAAGCCAAGAAGTCAAGGAATGTCGGCAGCCATCAGAGCTGGCAGAGCAAGAAACAGAACCTCCCCTAGAGCCTGCAGGAGAAAGCAGCCTTCCCGACACCCTAATTTCAGACTCTGCCCTCTAGAACTGTGAGAAAGTACATGTCTGGTTTTTTTTGTTTGTTTGTTTTTGTTTTTATGCCACCAAGTACATGGTACATCCTTGTTACAGAACCCTCAGGGAACAAATATGCATTCCATTCACCTACAATCAAATCCCTAAATGAGCCCCTTTTTAATATAATACTGTCCTTTTCATTAACATAGGAGCCATCAGCTGAAAATACCTCCCAATATTTTCAGCTTCACTAGTCTATTACATTCGCACATATTACAAAGTTTATCTACAGATCCCCAAGTCCGTTCCATCTTCTAGAAATGAATGTTTATCAAATAAGTTGAAATTAAGTAAATTAAAAGCTATATGATAAATAGAAAGAGAACGTAATCTGATGTCCCAAAACCTGATTTTGATTTCTAACTCTGCCATGTGTTATCTGTATGAACTTGAACAAGCCCCTTAACTTCGTGGTACCTCAGCTGTCTTATCTGTAAAATGGGAATAAAAGTGTCATTTACCTCACAGGATATTTATGAAGCTCAGATCACAGATTTAAAAGCAATGGGACCTGTACAGAAATCAACAGTGCTTGTCATCTTTACTCTCAATATTTCTTTTTTTTTTTTGAGAGAGAGAGTCTCACTCTGTGGCCCAGGCTAGAGTGCCATGGGGTCAGCCTAGCTCACAGCAACCTCAAACTCCTGGGCTCAAGTGATCCTCCTGCCTCAGCCTCCCAAGTAGCTGGGACTACAGGCATGCGCCACAACGCCCGGCTAATTTTTCTATTTTTAGTAGAGATGGGGTCTCACTCTTGCTTAGGCTGGTCTCTAACTCCTGAGCTCAAGTGATCCTCCCACCTCGGGCTCCCAGAGAACTCTCAATGTTTCCTCTCCACTCTACAAACAGGCAAACGGAGGCACTCCGTCCGCCTCGGAGAATCTACAACAAATACAGCCAATAACTGTCGGCTCATGCCAAATCTGCATCATCGGGATGTTGTGTTCAGCACACACCCACAAGGTCTGCTTCTACAGCTGGCCTCTCCCCTGAATTCGAGGGCTGTCTGGCCAAGTCTGCAAGAACAGGCACACAGATGGACAGACAGGCCAACAGCTGCGCTTCCCACTGGATGTGGGAGTGGGACAGCAAGCAGGTGGGTGACTAACCCCTCCACCCAAGTGTGAAAAGCCTTACTTTGGACTTTGGTCAGTCTCACTCCCGTGAAAGTGCAAAGGTACCTTCTGCTTCTCTCCGTCACCTCCCAGTGCCAATGCTAGGGACTCTTACCCCATGGCAGAAGCTAAGTTTTATTTGGAGAACAGTTCTTGCAGCTTTAGCCTGGGGACAAATGCTGCTGCCAGCTGCTTGGCATAAGGAAGCAGGTGGGAACAGGACGCCTTTAATTAATTACCCCGATAATCAGTCACGCCAAGGCCTGCTCACAGCATCCACTAGATGGCGCCAGTGGTGCTCCTTGCCAGTCCCAGCGTCCAAAATGGCACTTCCCTCGGGCAGTTCATGCCGGTTCTCTACTACTCTGTTATCTTTTTTCATCCAATCTCATCTGCTGGTATCTTCCAGAAAAGCCTTAGAATTTCTTTTCAGTTAATTGTACCTTTTTCGTGTTTGCCAGTTCTGATACAGATTTTTTAATATATGTACCTTTTGGGGAAATCATTTCAATGAGATTGCGGGGTACAAGAGAAATAAATATTTATGTCATCCCACCATCTTGACAAAGACACACCTATTTTTAAAATACATTAGTCAAAAAGGAAAAAATACAAAAGCCCTAGTCCACTCCTGTACCCTCACCTTGATTTACTGAATCAAAATTTGCAAAGGGGGTTGGGGGTGGGGGGGGCCTAAGCATGCAGTTTCCTAAAGCTCGTGGGGTGAATCTGAGGCACAGCCAGAGCTGAGAGCCACTGTGTTAAACCGCTTCATGGTATAATTAAGGAAGCTTGCAGAGTACAAAATAAATCATTAGCAGCCTCTCCACTTTGTTTAGGCAGCAGGCTATGCCACCCTAAAAGTTAATTGAAAATTACTACCCCAACTCCAGGACATAACTAGTGCCTTGCAATCTACACCTTCTTTCAGTGTGAGCTTTGTTGAATGAAATGCTTGGTAGGGATTGTCTAGCCAGGATTCTATTCCCATATTCATTTCTTCCTATGTACCCCCAGTGATAACACTTCCCACCTACTTACCTCACAAGAGCGTTCCTTTAAGGAATCTGAAAGCCATTTGAGCAAACCTTGTTGACTGATGTGGGCAACATCAGTATTGTATCGAAGCATCATCATCAATCCTGTAGCCTTTACTTGGGGGATTTTAACAAGAGTATGATCCTCCGACTTGCCCTTTTTCCCCATTTGTACCTTATGTTGATCCTGAATCTTCGACAGTGAGGTTCACTTACATCAGCAAAAGAGTTTCTTTCAGCCACCGCCCTCTGCAGTGTCTTTACCAGCAATATCATCCCTGCCAAGGCTTCACTGTCCCTACATGTCTGGACCCACCCTCCCCTGAAATGACAGGTACAGGGTCTGCGTAGATTAGTGGCAAAATGTGGGTGCTCTGAGGCCGGACTACTCGGGTCCCAGTCTCTGCACCATCCCTTATTAGCAGTATGGCCTTCACAGGGACTTAACCTCTTTGCACCAAGTTTTCTCATCTGTTAAATGGGGATAAGAATAGTTCCTCCTGCACAGGGTTGTTGTGAGCATAAGTGGGTTAGACTCTGTGAAGGGTTTGGAACAGAGACTGGAACATGATATTCTATGTGTTACCTGTTGTCGCCACCACTGGATGGCTCCATCTGGGGGCATCGCAGACCCTGCAAACTCAACATGTCTACAACTCCTTACCAGCCCCTTGAAACTGGTTCCAAATCTTGGATTCCTTTCTCAGCTAATGGCAGCCCTGCCAACCTAGTCGTCCAAGCCAGAACCTTGAAGTCTTTAACTCCCATTTGCTGGTCCTCCACCCACTCAGCCTCCAAATCCTGTCCACTCTGCCTCAGAATTCTCTCTCGGCACTGGCACGCTGCACCTGCTGTCCCCTCCCAGCACGTGCATGCCCTAGACTCCTGAGCTGGGATGAGGCTGCAGCAGGACTAGCACCCACGGCCCAGGCCTAGGTTGTGCAGAAAGGCACTCGGGGCCCTGGGTCAGTGCCAACGTGGCTCTCCCACCATCACTGCCCCAGGGGCCTCTTCATGGGCCCCCAGCCTCTCACCTGCAAATATGTACCGAAGAATAACGGTAGCTAAAGTTTCCTTCACGCCTACTGCATGCCAGATACTGCTCTAAGCAGTTTTCACATCGTACCACAGTGAATCTTCTCAACAACCCTACAAGGCAGGAATTGTTAGGATTTCCACTTTATACGTTAGCTACCAAAGGTCACAGTCAGTGGGTAGAAGTCAGTGTTCACACCTAGGAGGTCAGGCTCAGAGGACATGGTCTTAACCATCACAGTCCCCTGCATCTTGCCTCTCAACAAACTGGACCTGGTCCAGGGTTAGGCGCCAAGGAGGGTGAAAGGAGAGGATGGCAAGAATGGGGTTCGAGACCCACTCCCTGCCCTCCGGCAGTTCACACTCAAGCAGGGAGATGAAACAGGTATGCGTGGACCAACACCACCATCAAGCAAGGCAGCGTCCAGTCAGTTAAAAAATAAGTCATCTGGGTAATAAGTACTTTTACAGGATGAAGTTTCCGGCAGGCTGGGATTTCAGCAAAGGAGCTTAGGAAAGGCAGCTCTGATGGGCTGTGGAATAGAATGTTAATAAGTGTGAAGGGTCAGTGAGAGCTCCCAGATCAGTGGGAGGGCAATGCAGACACCAGGCAGACATGTAAGGTGGAAAACTGGCTCTGCCATCCTGCTGGGTGAAGACCTAAAGATGCTAACAATGAGCAGCTCCCTGAGAAGTGGCCCGCGGCACACCAGAGCCTCCACATGGGTGCCTCACTGCAAGAGGGACTTTGCACCACCTCCAAGTGCTTACAGACGTGACTGCAGACAGGGACAGCAACGCTGCACCTCCACCATCTGCAAGTACCAAGCCTTTTCAAATAAAAACTGGTTCAGAGTCTCATCAGTGGCTGGCTTGCAATGCAGCAACATTCTAAAGTGAAAGGTTTTTTTTTTTTTTTGGTTCCTCCCTCCTCCCTCTTCCCCTTGCTTGAAAACACACACACATACACACACAAGATGTCACTTCTTGATTCAATGAATCAGGAATATGATTTTTTTTTTAGGAAGATGATTCGTTTAAATACCAGATAATGTGGAGCTAACATAAATCAAAGCTATATCTGCTTGGCTTTTCCCCTACACATATATACAACAAGTACTTCCAAGGTTATGCAGTGACTATGGCCTAAATATCTGCAGAAGAAGATTTTGCAGATATGTCCCCAAAGCAAAGTGTTCATTGATGGAATCTATTAATTTTAATAAGAATTCTTCTGAGATCAAATATGCAACTTATACAACTAATTGTGGCCTTAGGTAAGTTAATTAGCCTCTCTGAGCCTTGGTTTGTTCACCTATCATTTTTCAAATATAATTAACAATGTGTACCTTACACAACACAGAGGTGCTGTAGGAATTAACTGTAATCACGTATGATAAAGTGTGATTCACATGTGTGGTATGGCTATCATTGTTCTTAACAAATAGATACAGGAGCATCAAAATGAACTTGATACCATTCCATGTGGTGTTAGTAATGACTCAGGACTGAAATGGTGGCATTTGTGGTTACATACAATAACAAAGAATTAACGTTAATAGTATTTCTATTTGAGCTAACTTAGCATTTGCATTTTGTGTGTTTAGCAGAAACTGTCCAGTTGAATTAATAAAGGTGGAAATTTTGAGAGCACCAATAATCACATTCCAAATTTTCAAAATCCATTCTATCACTGAACATAATGCAAAGCATGCTCTCCACTCTGCGCAAATGAATTTCAATCTCCAGAGCCCATGTAAAATACAAAGTTCTGCCTGATACTGACATTTTTCTTCCTATAATTTAAAGACATTCGTCTGTACCATTCACTTTATTATCCAGATTTTAAAAAAAGATCTCTGCAGCTGTTCTCATAACTTACACAGCCCCATTTTTCAAAACAGCTCCCGATGTGCCTATTATATTTTGACCTCCTCTCCAAAAGAAAGGAGACATATTTCGGTGAAAGCTTTAAATTTTTTTTCCCAGCAGTTGCCCCCCTCCACTTCTCTGCTCTACTTTCACTATGTTTTAAAGAACCCTCTTCATTTTCCTGCTTCAAGTAAACTGGGATAAAAATGTAATTCATCATTGTATTGACTGTATTTAGATATAAATACAGAATTCTTGAGAAGTTTACAGTAGAAAAAGAAGATTCTAAAATTAGTTGGTGGATGCTGGGATGGAGGAGGAAGAATTTACAAAAAAAAAAAAACTTTACATGTTTGAATTGCTCAATCTTGACAAATCTTTGTGGGCACCTGAAGCAGTGTGTGTACATTCTATAGCCACATCCTGAATCAGTGGGTTGGGCACCCAAGCAGGGCAGGGTGCCTTCTGCTCCACCCCTTTATTCCACTCTGAATGAGCCCCTGGCACACTCTCCTCCACCACCCCTGCCCCTGAGGGGCTCAAGACCCTCCCTTCTCCCTTCCCAGATCCTCCTCTCATTCTCTGGTGCCCTCTGCACGAGCCCCATTCCTGCCCTCCCGTGCAACTTAATTTAGCATATAGTTGTTGCACTTCTACCCTGTACAAACCCGGGTTAGGGAAGGTCTTAGTTGAAAGCACTAGTCCCATTTGCAAGAAGAGGTCCTGGGTTATTCAGATCTGAAAACAAACACCTCTCTCTCTTTTTCACACACACACACACACACACACACACACACACACATACACACACACACACATCAAACTCCACCCCCACCTTGGCCAATCCTGCCCCTCCAGCCTTCAGTAGGGCAGGCAGTTGATGCTGGAGGGAGCTGACTTATGAAATGACAGAGTCCCTTCTGGTTTTCCTAAAATTACAAAATCCACTGGCAGAGTGGGGCTCCGACAGCACCCACTTAGCTGGGCCGGACCGAGGTGGGAGGCAAGAGGACAGAGGCGCTGTGGCAAGCAGGTCACATCGGCACTTTCCAACAGGAAGACCGTAAATACCAGTGGTTAAGCGGTCTTTCTGTTTTCTTCAAGGTGGAGTCACGTCCCTTTGTCTGTGGCTGTTTTTTTAAGAAGCACCAAGTAGTGACATCTAGTGGTCCCTATCTAAATTACGCTTGGACTATAATGCCATGAAAAAAAGAAATGAAATGTAGCTTTCGGAAAACCAGAATTACCTAATAATTCTAAGTGCAACTGCAACAACCAACGTCCCCTGGATTTCTGCCGCAATCACCTCGGGCAAGTTACTTCCCCTGTCTGCACCTCCTTCTCCTCGTCTGCAAACGGTAGTGATGAGAGAGCCCAGCACACCGGCTGTTAAGAGCATTGAGGAAGATAATACAAGCAAAGTGCTCAGAACAGCGTCGGGCACATAGTGAGCCTTCAGTGATGTTAGCTGTCATTAGTATTCTATGCCACTTGTCTTTGTGATGCCATAAAAATCGTATTTTTAAGTACTTAGTGAAATTGCACTGATTTTTACTCACAATCTTCTAGGGCCATTGACGTAGCCAGGAAGACATGCCTCACTGACTGTGTGGTCTCACACACACCAATGCCACTCTGCGTGCCTTTGGGGATACAGCAACCCCACACTCAGAAGTTCAATGTTAACCCAAGCCCATCAGGGGCCTACACGGCTCAGGATTTATGTTTGCGATCTGAATGTCTTAGGTGGGATATGCTCTATTCCGTTTGCCAGAGTCCATACCACTCCCCGTCACCGTGAACTAAACCACTTCACCTGTGTATGTTGCCTACTGGCCTCTGAAAACACTGGAGTTTGGTGCCCCCTGTTTAGACACTAAAAGATAAAGTCCATATCCCTTACTCTGGGATGGAAGGCCTGGCACCCTCTGCCCTGCTGCTCACCTTTTATTCACATGAACTCTACACAGTGATTCACGCCAGCTGAATGCTGAGTTCTCACTATCCATCTAGAATGCCTCCTATCTGATTTCCACCAAATAGGCATAGCAAAATTTAGCATTT
>VSMD01098555.1:0-46278 GCA_008750895.1 Mirza zaza
GCTCAAGCCTGTAATCCTAGCTCTCTGGGAGGCCGAGGTGGGCGGATCATTTGAGCTCAGGAGTTCGAGACCAGCCTGAGCAAGAGCGAGACCCCATCTCTACTATAAATAGAAAGAAATTAATTGGCCAACTAATATATATATAGAAAAAATTAGCCGGGCATGGTGGCACATGCCTGTAGTCCCAGCTACTTGGGAGGCTGAGGCAGCAGGATTGCTTGAGCCCAGGAGTTTGAGGTTGCTGTGAGCTAGGCTGATGCCACGGCACTCACTCTAGCCTGGGCAATAAAGTGAGACTCTGTCTCAAAAAAAACAAAAAAAAACAAAAACAAAACAAAAAATTGCACCTATTAGTGCAATTTTTAAAAAAATCCACAAAAAAATACAGATTAAGATTTAAAGGGTTCGATCTTGAGTTTCAAACAGAAATGTTTGAATTGAAAAGCAACAGACTTTGGGCTTTAGAGTCAAACACATTAGGGTTCTGTTAGCTCCATCACATTACTGTGTAACTTTGAGACAAATTCCTTAATCTCTCCAACTCTCGGCTTCCTCAATAAAACAAGGATAACACTACTAATCACTGAGGGCTCTTAAAAGGAGTAAATAAAATACTATATATGAAGTTCTAAGCACAATGCCTGGTACATAGCAGGAATATATAACAATATACTTTCCCTTCTGCTTTTCAAGAGGTTTAAACAGAGATCAATTCATAGAGAAGGTGGGACTTAAAGAAAGGGAAAAATGTTAGCTGAACAGGAAGGAGGATTGTATTTCTCAGGTACTCTAGATATACTTATCAACTGAAGGATAAATTTTTAAGATTATTAGTAAATTATTAGGTCATTAAATATGCAATGTCTGATTTTGAATCAAAAATGTAGTTTATTATATCTCAAACAAGAAGCAATACAATTAATCAAAGTATGTGCCTAAACTATCAACACAGTTTTGTCATCTTAACGGTAGCTTGTTTATGCCAGCAGCAAAGAAGCAATGATAAAAGGTGTTTTCCACAGCTTGTTGAAAATTGAATCTTTTTCCTTGCAAGAAGTGGTCCAAAGACTGGGAGAAGTGGTAATCAGTTGGTGCAAGGTTTTGGTGAATAAGGTGGATGACAGAGTTTCCAAGTCCAGCTTCTGTAGTTTTAATACATTGTCTGTGCGATATGTAGTCAAGTGTTGTCTTACAAGAGGATTGGCCTGTCTCTACTGACTAATCTCAGCTGCTTAACTGCAAGCATCCTCATCATTTTGTCCAATTGGTTGCAGTAGACATCCTCTGTAATCAACTGACCAGGTTTCATGAAGCTGTAGCAGATAATAAAAGTCCTGGACCACCAAACAGACACCATTAGCTTTTTTGGATGAATATTTGGTTTGGACTGTGTTTCAGCACTTCATCTTTACCCAACCATTGTCCCAAATGCTTGCAATTGTAAAAAGAATCCATTTTTCATCACACATAACGATACAGTGTAGAAATGGTTCGCCTTTATGTCATGACAGCAAAGAAAGGTAAGCTTCAAGACAATTTCTCTTCTGATGCTAGTTTAATTGACGTAAAATCCATCTACCCAGCTTCTTCAGCTTGCCCATTTGTTTCAAATGGTCTAATATCATTGGAATAGTAACATCAAACCTTGCTGCTAATTCACGCATAGGTGAGATGCATTTGCTTCCACTCTAGCTTTCAGCTCATCATTATCCACCCTGGTCTCAGGTTGCCCACATGGCTCATTTTCAAGATTAAAATCACCAAAACAGAACTTCTCAAACCATCGATGTACTGTGCGTTCATTATTAGCCACATCCTTCCCAAATGCTTTGTTGATATTTCGAGATGTCTATGCTGCATTGGTTGCGGTATGGAACTCACATTCAAAAATAACATGAATTTTTGACTTAACCATGGCTTCACAAAAATTGCTCTAAAAAAAAAATTTGAAAGATAATCACAAGCCAAAACATGCATTTCCAGGACTGAGGATGTACTTCGCAATAAAAATAAAACAACTGTCAAAGTGAAATGTCAGAGGTATCAACTGTAAAACTTAAGGAAATCGGACATTTCATACTTAATAACCTAATACTAATGTGAAGCATCAACTGATCTTGAAATGCTTTTCTGTATAAGATGCTCTTCTTTCTCTTTTCTAATTTTACAGTTTTTTGAGGTTCTACATTTGTATAATTTTCTCCTGTCCTCTGCCCAAAGCCCTGACTCAGACTCTCCTTAGTTTGGTCTTGGGATGACCTAAGCCTTAGCCAGACAGACACACCTTAGAGTTCACTCTAAAAGACTTCTGGCAGACAGCCAGAAGCCAACATTTAAGAAGTTGGAATCAGTGGGCTTAAGTCCTACATCTGCCACTTTCTAGATGTATAACCTTGGGCAAGGTACTTAACCTCTCTGGGCCTCATTTCCTCATTTGTAAAACAAAGATAATTCCGCCTACAGAAACATCTATGACAACTCCTGGCACATAAAAGGCCAATTAATGGTAACTATTATTAAAGTCCAACTGCCAATTGCCTTACTGAACACTTTCAAGGCTGTACTTTTCTAACTGGCAAAAGGAGTCATACTGCTCCCACATTCCCATGCCTATATCCAAAACATTCCATTTCAGTAATCTATAATTAACCAAATCAAAAGCTTAAAACAATTCTGGGCAAGAAAGTGCTAACATGGCTCAACTCATTCTCTCCTGACAGCAACAAAGCCAGTGCAAGGTGGATACGTTTGCCAAAAGCAATAAAGAGTCTGTTTGAACATGGTCATTACTGATACTGACATAAGCACAAACTAGTTGAGGTTCTTAGGCTTGCAGTCTTACTGTCAGGAAATTTTAACTTTTCTAAAATAAATCCTCTCTTGCCTTGTTTTCCCTGCTGTACTCCAACACCCCTATCACCTATTTTCAAGAACACAGGGAAGAAATAAATCCTCTCTACTACTGCTACTGCATTTACTGTGGAACTTATCTTCCCATTTCACAAATTACTTCTCACAGAGATTTTTGGTTTACTGGGTTCAGTTAAGGTCAGTTTATGAAAAAGGACATTATATATATAAATATATCATAGCCACAATGACAAGATGTAGCCCCAGAGCACTGCAAGTCGCAGGATGGAGTGGAGGTAGGTGCCAAAGATAAGATGTGACTGAGTAACCTGCACACCATATGTTCATTCTTATTAACTATTGCACTTGAGAATACTGGCTCTTGTAAAAAGTTCATTTCCCTTGTATGGCTGAGCAGAGTAACAGAACTAGGAAAACTGATGACAGATACATGAATGGATTAAGGGAAACTATCAATGGAAATGTGACTTAAATAAATTTGTATATGACAGAAAACAAAAGCAACAGTCACCAATTTCATAGCCAAAGGTAGCTATTTCAATACTAGTATCCCTAGTTCTTCCATATGGTGTAACAAAAACAGAAGTGAGTCAAGGTCAAAATGATGATTTAGACAATATAAGAATCAACAAAGGTTAACAAATCAAAATGTCACACTGCAGTCCTTTGGGGAGGTGACTTTCAACTTGAGGAAAGAAGGGCAATCTTGTGTACTTATTTTCATTTAGCCAATCAATATCAGGAAAGTTAAAGATTCTGCCTCCAAAAAGCAACTCAACCTCATGTCCTTAGTTTTATCATCCAGCTGTATCCTTACCCAAAGCTTCCCCTACTTTAACTTTCAGCAGAGAAGTTGTTTTTTGGTGCAATTAACATTGTAAGGCAAGCTCAGCCCTGTCTTCTATAGCCTTGAGGCTGCTGAGTAAATCATGGATCATATATTTTGATGCTGAAAAAACAGGAAGGCGGCGGTTCAGAGACAAGGAAAATGGTCAAGAAGCACATCCAGGATTAAGAAAAACAGGCTATGGTATGCTGGCCTGAGATTTTTTTTTAACTTCTTTATATAGAATCGAATTGTGTGTACCTTTCAGAGGAGAACATGGTGACATGTACTTAAGCCACGATGGGAGAAATAAAAAAATTGTTAATAATAATAGTTATTTCTTAAAAGACCCTACTATATGTGCCAAGTTGAATACTAATTTACAAATATTTCTAATCCCCAATCGTAATTAGTATTCTCATTTTATAGAAGAAGAAACTGTGATTTGTAGAATTTGGAAATTACCCAAAAATTAGTGGGGCTACTGACATTCAAACCCAGGTCTGCCTGACTGTAAACCTCATGCTATAAAAGCAATTTGTTAAATACTTTTACCCTCAAGACATCTAATCAAATTACAGATTTTAGACAAAAACACTCCTGATCACAAGGGAAAAAAATGATCAATTATAAAGCATCTCGACTAGTCAGAAATATGCTTCATATTTTCAGACTCATATCCAGGAACTACCAGCACTGGTCCTGGTGCTGTCTCTTTCTACTGTAATGTCTCCCAGAGAAGTTTCATACTGCAAATGACAAGGACACTGTCATAAAGCATTGCTATACAAATTCCCTCAGCCTTGCCTCTGACATCTTTTATCACCTATACTTGGGTAGTTAGAATGAAAGTATTATCTGCTATACCTTAATCATGAAGCTGTTACAACAAAAAGTTAGGGTAGATCCAAGATTCCAGTTCGCTGAGTCCTATACAGTAAAACCAATGCAGACTTCACATTCCTTTATTGCTGTTCTGATAAAGCAATTAAAAATCACAACAATTAAAAAAAAAACATAAATCACTGTGCTCATATTGAGCCTAGGAAATTACAGCCATAATCCCTTTTCATACGACCTACATCTGTCTTTTCCAATATTTACTTTTTTTTTCCTGTGATTTTGCTTTAAGAGGGAAAGAGAGACACACGATGGATAGCCAATGTACGGTTAATACCGGGGTGTCATACCTCGAGGCACACTTACTCCTCAGTGTTCTGAGGCCTCCTCAAAACTATGTCTGAAAGGAGCTGACACCTAAGACAGAAAGCCCCACAATGACTGCCTTTCCCAAAAAGAGCAGCATTTTTTCCTAATGCTTTCTTACTATAATAAGGAACCAATAAAACAATCATTATCTTCGTACACAGTCTAATGATCATGGTGACCAACTACGGAGCAGGAAGGACCAACCTCTTAAAGATAAAAGAGTGAGGAGAATCTCTCCATTAATCCTTCTACATTCAGAGAAGATAGACTATTGCAGTAACTAGAAATGAAGGGCACAGCATCAGCACTGCTCTATGGAAGCGGTTGGCCACAGAAAGGGAGAAAGTCATCAACTGTACAGAAACCAGACAACTCTGAGGATTTCAATGCAAGACAACTACTGCTTATCCGTCCTACAAGTAGAAAAGATCTTTTCAATCTTATGGCTGGGAGAGCTGCTGTAAGCGGTAAAGTTTTTCTATGCCACTGGGGTCTTCTCCCCGAATAATACGGAAAATAACACACGGGAGTGTATTGGCGGAGCAGGACGTAGTATATTAGGTGCCTCTCCTCCCCTGCCTATTCCAAGTAATAGAGGAGAGCGCTACCTCCATGTTATTCATAGCGAAGTACCGCCGTGCAACCTGCAGTCTCCGCTCCCCGACACTGGGAGCTGGTGGGGACATCTCTGAGAAAGTGGGTTTGAGGGACAAGGGGCCTCTCTGCTCCTGTGATCAGAAGGGAGGGCGTGGAGGGTGGTGCCGCTGTGCGGAGAGGATCTGCGGTTCTCCTCCCTCCCTCCTTTCCTCTCCTCAGAGGCAGCCCGGCCCCAGTACCTTTTTGACTGTGCGCGGCGCCTCGGTGACGGTGCCGTCGGGGCTGACGAGGGCCTCGCCGCCGTCGCGGTGCCGCTGGTGCTGGTGATGGGGGTCGCTCCGCTTCATGGCCGACGCTTGAGGCACCTTCCCGGCAGCCGGGCTGAGAGCAGCGGTGGGCCCCGACCCAGGGCCAGGAGCCGGGGGCCGCTCCGCGGCGGGAGCCTCGGGGTCTCCGCCGCCCGCCGGGGGGGCCATGGCGCCCAAGGCCGCCGTGCTCAGTCCTAGTTGCGGCTCAGCCTCGGAGGGGCTCAGGTCCTTCAGCTCCACCTCAGGCACCTTGGCAGCAGCCGCTGCTGACACAACCTGCACCGACATCACCACCTCTGCAGCAACCGCCGGCTCTGACTCCAGATCCTGATCTTGCTCGGCCCCGCCTCCCGCCTCCCATCCCCTTCCCTCCCCCATTCCCCCACTCCTCCCCTCCATCGCCTCCGCTCCCACCCCCTTCCTCCGCCCGCCAGCTCCGGCCTCTCCAGCCCCGCCCCGCCCCACCCCACCCCACCACGGTCTGGTCCGGCTCGCGCGCGAGGCGCCACGAAACCTGTAGTGCGCTTGCTCCGGGCCGCACGCGGCTAGAAGACCGTGGGACCTCAGCCCCCTACGTACACTGCGAGCCGCGGGACCTCCTGGGAGTTGTAGTCCCTTTCCCCATTTCCTCCGGAAAGTGGGAGTCTTTCGCGGAGAGGGAGCTCTAGGGCCGGCAACTAATGGGAAGGAGTGAGGCTAGGTGACACGAGGGAGGAGATGAGGAAGACAAAGTCCCCAGAGGAGTTGTGGTTTCCCCGGAGGGAACGCCAGAAACCTCAGGGGTGGGAAAGTGGAGGAGGACGACTGGTTACCCCGACAGCGTAACTCCTCTCCGAATGGGCACGTCCTCGATCACGTGAGCGGGCATTTAAAGGAGAAGTGGCGGCGTCACGTGAGGAGAACTGCCGGCTCCAGGCTTTAGGAGGCATGATCTTTTCTTGTGAAATTGGGACCCTAACACCTTTCCAGACTTTAATGGCTTTGTTTTTAGAAGGAATAAAATAATACCTTGCCCGCTGTGACGATTTCTGACACATTCTGGGTTTGGAAGCTAAAATAAGCCCCCAAAGAAGTTATGTATCACTAGGTGCTGCAGTCCCCAACCTTTTTGGCACCAGGAACCGGTTTCATGGAAGACGGTTTTTTGTGTGTGGTGGGGATGGTTTGGGGATGATTCAAGTGCATTACAATTATTGTGCAAACCTCTCTGCTAATGATAATCTGTATTTGCAGCTGCTCCCCAGTGCTAGCATCACCGCCTCAGCTCCACCTCAGATCATCAGGCGTTAGAGTCTCATAAAGCATGCCAACCTACATCTCTCCCATGCGTAGTTTATAGTAGGGTTCTTGCTCCTATGGGAACCTAATGCCTCCACTGATCGAACAGGAGGAGGATCTTATGCGGTGATGCCAGCAATGGCCAGAGGCTGCTAATACAAATGAAGCTTCCTTAGCTTGCCTGCTGTTCACCTGCTGCTGACCTCGTTCCTAACAGGCTACTGAAGGTACCTGTCCGAGACCCGTCTGCCCAGGGGGTTGGGAACCAAACTAGGTGGAAATTCGAGGGCTGAGAAAGTACACGTTACCTTAAACAAGGCCAAATCTTTTGACCTATAATTCTATTAGGGCAATAATCTGAAATTCAGTTACATATGTAAGCATAGAGGTATATTAACTAAAATATGAATAATGATTTTCCTAAGTGATGCGATTTCGGGTGATTTTTACTTTCCTGTATTTTTTTTACATTTATTTTAGCAGGTCTAAGTACAAAGACGTGTGGTAGTTTTATTTTTAACAACAAAAAGCTGTCCAAGGCTAGTGGCAGTGGCTCACACCTGTAATCTTAGCATTCTGGGAGGTTGAGGTGGGAGGATGGCTTCAGGAGTTCCAGACCATCCTGAACAAGAGCTAGACCCCATATCTACTAAAAATAGAAAAATTAGTTGGTCTTGGTGGTGGTGCCTATAGTCCCACCTACTTGAGAGGCTAAGGCAGGAGGATCGCTTGAGCCCAGGAGTTAGCTAAGCTGATGCCACCACACTCTATCCAGGGTGATTGATAGAGTCAGGCTCTGTCTCAAAAAAAACACAAAAAAACAAAAAAAACCTGTCTGAAACAAACGTGCAACAACAGGGGAATGGTTACAGCCTTTGAAAATTGTTTGCCAAGAATTTTTTAAATAATAATGGAAAATAAATGCTTATGATAAAAGTAAGCTAAAAAGGAGACAAAATTACATATTCCCTAAGATTTTATGTAAATAATATTAAAAACAACAGTCTGGGTGTGGTGGCTCACTCCTATAAGCCCAGCACTTTGGGAGGCCAAGGGGGGTCGCTTGAGGCCAAGAGGCATGTGAGGGTGAAAATGCAGGTTCCCCACCATATAACAGAAACACTATTGCTAACCTGGAGTGCTTGGCAAAATAGACTAGACAGGTACCAAGGTAACTACTAGTGGTGGGGTGGGTTCCTGCACTTTTATGCCTTGAAATGGCCAGTACAGACTAGCCCTAACTGCTTTAGAGCTGCTTTGGCTGTCCTATACTGCCCTTTAGCTAACTGTAATACTAAAATCTCTGCCTGGTGGAAAATTGTAATATCATTAACATAACATGGGTTGAATGACAGTATATAATGATGGTACTGTGCCCTGTGATTTGTTTCACTGTAAACAAAAATACAATGTAAAAAATTTGCATTACTCATTGGGAAGAGATTTAAAGCAACACTACAGGGTGAGAAGATGTGGATTTTGCATGCCAGAAAGCTCCTGAGGAAGAAAGTCCTGTGTTGCCCAGGAGCAAACACCCTAGTGAGTAACCTCTAATAAACTCATTTAACTCATCAAGAGCTGGTCTTGTTTGAGTCATTCTTTGGTCTCTTAGTTCCTTCTCAGTTTGGGGGGCAGTATTTCTATACTGTCCTGGGATTTCCCAGAAATAGCATGGTGGTTCAGGCCTGTAATCCCAGCTACTTGGGAAGCTGAGGCAGGAGAATCACTTGAGCCCAAGAGTTCAAGGCTGCAGCGAGCTATGATTGTGCCACTGGACTCCAGCCTAAGGGACAGAGTGAGACCCTGTCTCAAAACACACCCACACACACACCAAAGAAAGTGCAGTTGACTCTGGTGACAGTTGTGGGATCGTTTTTTTCTTCCCTATTCTCAGAGAAACAGAGGCAAAGTGGATCTTACAGTTTACAGCTGTTCAGAGAGTGACAGCCCTGACAAAACAGGTAGGCCACTGGACATCTAATCTTTGAACATCTAGTCTTTGGAGTAACTTTTTTCCCAGGCAAGAAGGAGCAAGAGGGATAAATCATCTGCCTTTATCTTCTCCTTTCCTGTGTTACTACTATCTTAGAAATCTATTCACTTTGTGAAGTTGTCCTACCTTGAAAAGAGTCTTTCATTTCCTGATCTCCAAATTTGTTCCTTACGCAATGTGTTGGAAAGCATCTGAGCACTGCTGCTTCCACAAAGCCCACAAATCCACCAGACACAAGAGCTTCTTAAGCTTTCTCTTCACATTCTGGCTTTCAAAATTTCCTTCCTGTTATAAAGAACCAGCGCAGAGCTTCATCCTCCAGCTGTCGAGGCAGAGATTAGCAGCTCTATAACTGATTTCTTTCTTCCCCCTAATGCACAAGGGAGCTGTGGGACAGCCACCTGGCATGTGTTAGAGCTCAAAGGCAGCAGCTGCCTACCTGGGCTGCCAATATAATTGATTACAGAGGGGATGAATTAATTCTCACTGGGATGTGGTTATAAAACATAGCAGTTAGAGCACCGGAAAGAAACTGATATTCATCCTTTACCCGGGTACCACCACTGATTGGGGCCAAACTTCAGGGCATACTCTCTACCCATTCTCAACTCCATTCCTATGTACCTGCTGCTTCTGCCATCTTTGTTGCTGAGTGACACTAGGCACAGCTGAAGATCAAATTACCATACTGGGTATGGTAATACCCTGTATTACATACAGGGTAATTAAGTATAAGTTTATGAACTATGTAATGAAAATATTTATCCTACAAGTCTTCTTCCTTTACCTAGCTCATTCGTCCTCCAGAACCCTGGCAGACAGGAATTTATCTGCCATGCAGGGCATCAGAAGAACTTCTCTCAGGTATCTGACTAGTACAGGAGAGAAAACAAAGATGCTTACACTGAGTTCCTCCAAGGAAATAGGCCAGCCGGATCACCCACTGTGAAGACCATACACATGCTCACAGTGCTGCTGTGAACCATTTAATGCCACACTCTTAAATATGAGCAGACAGCCACAGTCACCAGACATATGAAGAAACATATGAAAAACAGAGACCAATGAAGGCAAGCAGAAAAAATAAATAACTCAGAGGAAACAGAGGCTATGCATCAAGAAGAAAGACCAAAATAAAAAATCACTAATATCTAATCTATATCTAATATCTAATCTATATATATAGAATCTATATATAATCTAATCTATATCTAATATCTAATCTATATCTAACTAATATAATCTATATCTAATATACCTGTTAAAGAACATGCTGGGCTGGGCACAGTGGCTCACACCTGTAATCCCGACACTTTGGGAGGCCAAGGTGGGAGGATCGCTTGAGGCCACAGTGAGCTGTGATCATGCCACTATGCTCCAGCCTGAGCAACAGAACAAGACCCTGTCTCAAAAAAAAAATTTTAGAAGAACATGTTGTTTGAAGAAGTAAACATTCAGAAAATAAACATGAGACGTTTAAAATGAAAGCATGCTAGCAGAATTTTTTAAAAACTTGAATAAAAAGAAATTAAAAATAAGAAAGATGCATTTTACTTTTGCTCAGACTGTTGAAGAATAGTGGCTTGTTTCACAGTTTTTGTATTGTGTCTAATGCATGTTTTAACATGATAGACACAATACATTGTATAGCTACAGTTTTCTGAAAAAACCCAAGGAATTATTTTTCATATCTTTAATACATTTTTCTTTAAATTTCAAAAACAAAAAATTGGAAGGAAAATAATTTAGAGGACCAGTTCAGGAAGTCCAACATAAGAATAATACAAGTGTCAGAGGCAGTGACAAAGAAATGGATGGGAAAAATAATTCAAAACATTTCCCAGAACTGAAGATAATAATTTTTAGAATGACAGGTACCCATCCCAGTGGATGAAAATCAACCTAAATTAATATGCATCATTGTAAAATTTCAAAATTCTGGGAACAAATAGAGAATTCTTCAAATGTCTAGAGTGGGAGAAAGGACAACATTTTTTAAAAAGCTAAAGAGTCAGAAAGATTACACTTAAAATCAATTCTGGAAGCTAGAAGATAATGCCTCCAAATACTACAGACTGCTTGCCTTCTGCAGAGAATACAGTGACAATCAGCCAAGGTTAAGAAGGACAATCATCTGACTGTGCGGAGTGGTAGGGGACTGATTCTGCTTTTGTCCCCACCTTGTGAAGTACCTACTGTCTCCAATACAAAGCCTTTTGGGGGTACTGCAATATAAGTTTTCCCTCCCGCTGGCTAAAACTTTAGCTTTTTCTCATTTGAGGCCCTGAGTTTGAGACCAGTCTGAGCAATGTAACAAGACCTTGTCTCTGCAAAAAATTAGCCGGGTGTGGTGGCACACACCTGTAGTCCCAGCTACTCTGGAGGCCCATGCAGGAGGACTGCTTGAGCCCAGGAGTTTGAGGTTGCCATGAGCTATCATGATGCCACTGCACTCTAGTAGCCTGGGCAACAGAGGAAGACCCTGTCTCCAAATAAATAAATAAAAATAAAAGTACTTTAGGTTTTTCAAGACTGCTAAATAATCTCTCCCCATTTCCTTTCTAGCTTTCAAAATTGTTACTATTGGCTCCTCCTCTAGCCCTCACCTCTTTTTACCTCCTTATAGGTAAAGAGTGAAAAAGAGCTAAATCCTCATCCTCTATATTGGGAAGTCCAGTGATAATGCCTAAAACAAACATTCAGGAGGCAGAATTGTAATCATGTTACTCAGACATATGGAAGTAAATATCATAAGGATCCCAGGAACAGGAAATGATTAGGTAGTGAGAGTGGTGTACCAAGGCAGCTGTTTTAAGTAAAAAGATTTGCAGAAATATTTGACTTTTCAAACTATATTATGTATAACTTAGATGAAAATAAAAATTTTAAAAGCAGACAAAAGCAATGCATAAATTATTTATGGATACATGGCTCCGTATGCATACATGAAAGCATAAAAATAGACTGGAAGGAGATCCATGAAACACAGTTGTTTTCCTTTTGAGGAGGGAGAAAGTGGGGGGGAAAATGAGACAAGGGTATTGGTCAAAGGTTGTTAGCTAAATCTGTGACACTTTATTTCTTAAAAAAAAAAAATAGGCCTAAAGGAAATATGATGAAATCATAAAAACAGCTGATAATCCTGAGTGACGGGAACTTGAGTGTTTATTAGGTTGTTCTTTGTGCTTTTGTATCTCTTTTCAATTTCTTACAACAAAAAAGCAGGCAGAGGAAGGAAGAAGGGCAGTGGACAGACTGTTTTAAGAAAGGTGGGACCTAAAATAAAAAAAAGAAAAGAAAGGTGGGACCTACAGAAGTGAGCCTAAAACCTGGGCAGCTGGACAACTGAGTTGGAGAGTGGTGAGGGGGCCCACGAGGCAGCGGAGGGCGGAGCCTGCTGGAGAGGTGAGTAAGCGGAGAGCTCCGCTCTCAGGGCAGCGGCACAACTGGGAGGCTCCCAAACCTGGCTCCTCTTGGACCTTGAGGGGTTTCTTTGGGGATCTAATTCAGGAGCTTTTGGTAGAAGGGTGGCCACTGTTGCCCAGTACTGAGATCTGGCACTGCTATACAAATACTGCAAGATTTCTTGGTTGTGGGAATGATGGTCTTCCTGGACGACCAGCAGCAGCCTGCAGCCACAAAAGGTGGGCTTACACTACCCTCTAGTGGTCACAGTGTTGACCTCCTCCACTGCCTCCACTGCTATCCACAAAAAGGTCACATTTCTGAACATTTTTTTTTTTGGAGATAGCATCTCGCTCTGTTGCCCAGCCTGGGGTGCAGTGGCATGCAACCTCAAACACCTGGACTCAAGCTATCCTCCTGCCTCAGCCTCCAAGTAGCTGGGAGTACAGGCACACACCACACCCGGCTAATTTTTCTATTTTTTGTAGAGATCGAATCTGGCTCTCGCTCTGGCTAGTCTCAAAGCCCTGGCCTCAAGCTATCCTCACACCTCAGCCTCCCAAAGTGCTAGGGTTACAGGTGTGAGCCACTGTGTCTGGCCACATTTCTCAACTTTTAAAGGCCCAGATTTGGCCCCTTTTTCAACCTACACCCCCATCCTTTACTCAAGTAATCCCACTAAAGAAAGAAGGGACAGGGGGAGGGATGGGAAACTAGTTCAGCTGTCATAGAGGTGAAATGAAAATTGTAACACTCTTCCTTGTTTCAGAAAAGATCATTAAATGACTCTGATAAGTATTATTGTTTTGAATACTGTTGTTGAAAAAGGCTGAAAAACAGCTGCTGTAGTGCTGAGACAAGGGGAGGACAGACAAGTCAGGTGGCACAGAGGATACACAGAAAGATCTGGATGTGCTGAAATCAAACGTTGGAACTGAGAGTTCCTGGACATTGGAGGCAGGAAGAGCCTGGGCTGTGTCTGTCCCTTACTAGCCATGAGGTTGTAAGCCAGTCATTGTGCTTCGCTGAGCTTGGAGCACCCCTGATTAGATCACTGTTACTCCTGGAATCAAACTCGAGGCAGCAGCGCCCATTGAGCCAGAGGGCCCTGCCTGAATCCCAGCGTTCCACTTACTGTGTGGTCTTGGGCAAGCTGTGGGAGCTTTCTGTGCCTCAGTGTCTTCAGGGGTGTTAACAGCCTTACAGGTCTGTGCTGAGACTCAGTGAGTTGATGTAGGTGAGGAGCCTGGAAGAGCACCTAGAAAGCACTCGCTGAGAGTTCACTGTTATTGCTATAGTAATGCCATGTCAAGGGCCTAGAATGTGATCAGTATCTGAGTACTTCCCTTTGCCTTCCCCTGGAGTCTGGCTCTGGGCAAAGGGCTGTGTCTGGTTACACAAGCAGCACTGGAAAAGGGTACTGTCCTAACAAGCCTGGTCAATGGTCACCACAACAGGCCAGGTGTGGTGGTTCACACCTGTAATCCTAGCACTCTGGGAGGCCAAGGTGGGATCGCTTGAGCTCAGGAGTTCAAGAGCAGCCTGAGCAAGAGCAAGGACCCATCTCTACTAAAAATAGTAGTCCCAGCTACTCAGGAGGCTGAGGCAGGAGGATTGGTAAAGCCCAGGAGTTTGAGGTTGCTGTGAGCTAGGCTGATGCCACAAGACTCTAGCCTAGGCAACATAGTGAGACTCTGTCTCAAAAAAAAAAAAAAAAGGCCACAACACCCTCCAGGTCTGTGGGCACCACTCCCTTTTCTCCATGGATGTCCTTTGCACATCTGAGTCCTTGAGACCCAGTTCACAGTCTTCTGCTGACATTGTTTTAGAGGAAGTGGGGCTAACAGGCCTCCCTGACAAAGCCTGAATTCCTTTGGCCAGGGGAGGAAGCTGTGGATCAGAATGCACCTGGCCAGACAGACATACCTGATAGAAGGCCCCCCAGAGGTGGGACCCAGTATTGTCAGGAGGAGCCCTGGCCACCCTGCTTCTGGTCATCACTCAGGGGCAAGCTCATGTTTGTGCTTAGTCATCTTGTGCTCAGTGAGGCAGCTGTGGCCACAGAACTTTCGCCCATGTAGAGCCCATTGGACAAGGAGGACAGCCAACACACTAAGCTGATGTCAGCCTGAAGCATGACTGTCAGTGGTAACCTCATTAGCATCAAGCTCTTGACCTTGCAGAACAGCCTTTGGGAGAATGTGGAAGACAAAAGAGATCAGGACCAGATAAATAGGCCAGGACTGGGGCCTATGGAAAATAAACACACCTAAAGTTTATACAAAAATGTTTTATTTACTGCTTATATTTCTTTTCCCCCTTTCTACCCCCCAGCAGGGAACCCAGCCAGCTTCTACGGCTTCCTGCTGTCTGGTTCTTGAAAGTGGGGCTTTGGGGACATGGTTGGAGGTTACGAAAGGTGGGGATGTCCTCACCCACCGGTTGTGGAAGTTGAAGGAAGCTTTCCTGCCTGGCTGAAGCTACAGCTGCTTCCCAGGGTAGCCCCTCAAGTCAAGAGGACCCCCCTCCCCCACTGAATGGGTACACAAGGAAGAGATAACACATGTCTCTCTGAGGTCCTGTCATTCATTGCTTCCATCCCACTCCAGGCCAAGGCGCTAGAGCTGAACCAATCTCTCACCTGGAGACGGAGTGGCAAGGTGGGGGTGGGGTGGGGGTGTTGCCATTCTGGGTCTTAATCAACAAACAGGAACAGGAGGAGGTTGGCCTGGCTGAACTGAAATGGGAGAGGGGAAGAGGACGGAGGAGAACTGAGGGTGGGTGTGGAGTAGGGCCACCTGTCAGGAGAGGTTCTGGCCCATGTGGGAGTAGGTACTTCCAGCCCCACAACCACCTAGAAGAGGAAGGGAGAGCCCTGTCCCTACTTAGACAAAAGACTATGACACAATAAACACTTTTGGTCTGAGAGTGCCTAGCAAGGGCACCCATCGGCCCAGAAAAGGGCAGGCAGCCCTCACCTGACAGACATGGGCTTGGCTGCCTCCCTGGGCACCACAGCACACTCCGGGTAGCACTGCCCCTGCCTAGGCCATTACTGCCCCACCACAAGCTCTGTGTACGCCATGACCCTGTTGGAGACTGATGCTGCCAGCCAGACTCCAGCTGGCAGGGTGGTCACAAGGGCCCTGAGCTCCAGAGCCCTGCCGCTGGGGTGAGGCCGCCCGTGGAGATGTTAGGCTCTTTCCCACAGTCCTGCTGCTTTGAGCCAGACACGCGGAACTCTCCTGGGAGGGCACCTGGCCCACAGGTTCTCGGGAAGACAAGATCCTAGGGAAGCACTCTCAGGGAGGAGGAAGAGCCTCAGAACATATTTGCTCCCGTCTTTCCTGTCACCTGCTCAGAAGTCCGAGTCTGCATCCATGAGCTCAGCCTCCATTAGGTTGGTGCGGGAGTGAATGGGCCCCAGGCCCTGCCGGCGGCCGTGAGCCCAGGCCGTGGGGGCCTGAGCACTGGGCAGAAACGGATCCTGTAGGGGACTGGGCTCTGGGCAGAACGGGTTGGAGACCAGGGTCCAGGCCCCCTGTCGGCAGGGTTCCCCAGCGCCCCAGGTGCCTGCTGCTACCAGGCATTTCTGCCGGGGCAGCTGAGGCAGTCGAGGAACAGCACTGGGGGCAGGGGCAGGGTGGTGCAGCTCCGGGGGTGGCCCCAGGGGGCACACCTCCTTCTTCCTCTTCCTCCTCCTCTTCTTCCGCCCCAGGCGCTTCTGCAGCTCCGGGGAGATCTCTGCTTCTACCAGCCACAGGTTGGCTTGTTCCTCTGGGGGCACTGACCAGGGGAGACAGAACACAAGCCTGGAGCCCTGGCTCTGTCCACACCGCCCCTGCTCTCCCTGGACCCCTGCTCCTTTAGCTCGGAGACCCACACCTCTCCTCTAGACTTTCTGCGCCTCAGCCCACCCTTCAGAATCTCTGGGGCCTTTCCTTCCTCCTGCCTCTCAGGCAGCCCCTGTGCCCGAGGCCCAGGAACACCCAGCCTCTGTGCCCCACCCCACTTTCCTCCAGAAGCCCGAACCTCATACCTGGGGTTGCCACAGGGGTGACAGACACATCCTGGGGCAGGATGGCTCCTCTCCGAGCCACCATCTTGGTGACATGCTGGGCCCAGGCAGAGGAGACATCAGCTGAGGGCTCATTGAGGTCAAAGGCCAAGCCCGCTATGGGAATAGAAGAAAAGGAGAAGGAGCAGTGACTCCCCAGCCCTGGTAGCGACGCCTCCCTTATTCAGCCCCATTCATCTTGGTCCAGCCAATCCCTCCTGCTCTACCCATTCAGAATCTGAAGAGAGGGGCCTCAGTTTCCCAAAGGGCCTAACTAGAGGCCAGAAATCCAGTTATTGAAACCCTAACTTACTCTCACCCAGGGAGAGCAACTGGAGAATTTAGGAAATGAAGGGAGAGGGAGGTGAGTCCTCTTGGAACCAAAGGACCAGCAAGCAGGCCCAGGGGCAGAAGCAGAGAGGAGAGGATCCCCCAAAGGAGGGCCTGAAGAAGAATGAGCGTGTGAGTGAGAGAAGGGAGCACCCTGACCCCCACACTCTGTCTTCCAAACAATCTAGGTGCCCCGCCGGCCTGGGAGGGGATGTGGCACAGGTGCTGCGGCTGGCGGCTCTGACAGGGGGAAGGGGCTCACGCTCACCCACGGGCCCGTCGTGGGAGACAGTGTGCATGCTGAAGGACAGCTCTTGGCCGGGGTTCTGTAGTAGCTCACGCCGCTTGGAGAAGGCCTTGGCAATCATCTTGCTCTTCTTGATCCGTTTGGGCTCATCATCACTCTGCCCAGTCAACCTGAGAGCAGAAAGGGTGGGGGTGGGGCGTGGAGGCGCAGCTGGTGCTCATCAAATCTTGTGAAGGCCCAGTCATTCCATGCCCTCCAGGGAAGGAGGCTAAAGTCCCTGAAGGACTCTGAGGAGTAGAGGACTTCTCTGCAAAGAGGTGGGCCTGGAATGCAGGGCTCCTGTGTGCCTGGCTCTCAAATCACTCTAAGAAGATGCTGGCAGCTGGCTCTACACTTGGCCACAGGCCCCAGACCTCCCAAGGACATGGAGTGCCACCAGGGAGCAGTGACGAGCCACTGTGGTGGACATAGGTCTAGGCAAAGTCTACCGATGGGGACCCGGGGCTGAGTGAGAGTATGGTGGAGGGGCAGGACTGCTGGCCCCACCTGCACCAGGTGCGCCTCCAGATGAGCAGTGTGGCCTTGGTCCAGACCCAGGTGCTCATGGAAATGCCAGTTCCAAACATGGCAAACAGGTTGATCTTCTCTACCAGGAGGCTAGGGCGATTCTTGATCTCACAGTCGGGGATGGGCTTCTTGGTGGGCAGCCCGATGGTCACATTGGCCTGACACCTATGGTGAGGGATGGTAGACAGTGAGGCTCTTTGAGCTCACTGGGTGGCTACCCAGACAATCCAAAGACTTTAGAAAGAGCTAAGCCTCACAGCACTGATTCTCAATCCTGGGTGCTCATTAGAATCCTCTGGGGAGGCTTTAATAGCTACTGATGTCTGGGCCCCACCCTAAATAATTAAACCAAATCTCTGGGGCAGAGAGGCCCAGGCACCGCTGTGGTTTAAAATTCTCAGACTGGAAGTTGGAACCTTTAAGAAGGAGCCTGAAGCAGTCAGGGCATGAACTAGTGTCCATTTTAATGGGCACTCGAACTGCTGTCCCTGTCACAGCAGGTGCTACACTTTTCAGCAGCTGAGATGCCTTATTCCCACCAATTCATCCTCATTATGACACAAAACACAGGGAAAACTAGCAAACGTTAACAGGCTGTTAACCTAACTAACTATTCCTGCGCAGGGATCTACACTAAGCTCTGTAGCAGAGTACACATAATTAGAGCCAAAACATGAAATGGCTTCTTAACAGTGATAATCACAACAAATGCACCAACCAGCCAGGCAAACACAGGGGTGCAGAGGGAAGGGCGAGGTTGAGCAGGGACTGGGAGGTTGTTTGCCACGTTTGGCAAAGTACAGAGCAACTGATGTCTTGGGCACCCAGATACCACCAGTGAAATCTGCTGTCTGAGGCAGGGACCCGGCAGCTCCCTGCTGCACTGCAGAGGGGCTGTCCTCGCAGTCCTGGCTGCAGCTCCCGCCACTGCGGCCTGCGAGCCCCTCACTCACAGCACGTAGTCCCGGAAGCTGCGCTCCCACTCAGCCTGGTTGAAGAAGTCGTAGAAGTGGCAGCTGAAGGTAATGAGCACAAAGCCAAAGGCCAGGAAGCCAAAAATGCCTGTGGAGGACAGGGGCAGGACAGGACATCACCAATCCCAGGTACGGCAGCAGCAGCGGGGAGGAGGCCGGCTGCCCCGAGGCTCGAAAGCCTGCTGAGGCTGGGGTGAATTCATGCTGGGCTCAGTTCAAGAACTGCTTTCTCCAAAATAAAGCAAGACAGGCACTTGAGGCAACTGTGGAGGTCCCAAGTGGGAGGACAGTGGGCACAAGGAAGAGATCTTGACACCAACTTGAATTCTTCCACCCAAGAAGGCCTTCTTTTGACCTGCCACCACCGCTACCACCTACACACACACCCCTTGTCCTTGTCCCCATGGCTGCTAACTTGTCTCACTGACTTATTGCACCTTGTAGGTCCCAAAGCCTCAGGAGGGTGCAGTCTTGGGCTGGCCAGGACGTCAGACCAGCTTCCCGAGGCCACTCACCCAGACGCAGCATGGTCTCGTTGATCTTGCTGGCAGCCTTCTCGCTCAGCAGCCCGGGGTGGTTGCTCTTGATGGAGAACAGAGTCATGACTCCTGAACAGAAAGGGGACCTCAGACATTAGAGGGTGTGAAGCCACTCTCCTGGGAGGGATGGGTGCATGGGGGAGTTGGGGGGGGTGAAGGGTCCCACTGCCCTGGAGTCCCAAGTCTGACTGTGCCTGTGCTGATTTAAAGCTTGAGGAACTGGAGACACAGGAGAAAAAGAGCTGCTGGTGGCAGATCTGCCAGGGACTGGGATGACTGGGGCAGAGCCCAGATGGACGTCAAGAAGAGAGAGAGGGAACCTCGGTCCTGGCACAGCTGCCCGAGTAAGGCGGTCAAAGCTGTACTGATAGAAAAGGCATAAAACAAAGACTAGAGAACAGCACTGTCCAATAGAAAGATAACATGAGCCACATACATAATCTCAACTGTTCTCATAGCCACCTTAAAAAAGTAAAAAGAAACAAGCAAGGCTCATCTCAATATACCTTATAAATCTAACACATTCAAACTATAATCATTTCAACATGTAATCCATGTAACAAGTTATTATTGGTAAGAACTTATTACCATTATAATGATAATAACATTTTTTCATGCTAAGCCTTTGAAATGCAGTGTGTATTTTACACTTAGAACACATCTCCATTTGGACTAGCCTCAACACGTGGCCAGCGCTGCTGAACAGGACAGCACAGACACAGAACATAAATCAGAGGCCCAGACACTGCCACAAAGGGTGGAAAGACGTGGGCTGGGCAGAAGAATGACAGTTCAGGGTGAGGAAACTGAAGTTGAGAAGGAAAACCTAACGCTAGGTTAAACAGACAGCAAGGCTTATCACAGGGTGGCAGGTCGAGACAGGGAAGTCAGGGACCAGCAGTTCTGTGCATGTCATGAAAACTGTGTGTTTATATGTGCTGGAGACAGGAAAAGATGGAAATGAAGCTCCAAAAGATTGGCAGCATATATTAAATTAATGTGCACACACATGACCAAGGGCTCCAAGTTGGTCCATGTGGACAGAGTGGGTTACTCAGGATGCTCACCACATAGCACCCGCCTAAGGGCCGACCGGGGCTGGAACCTAGCCAAAGCTCTGCTTGACAACAGATGAGCCCTGGGCCAAGGCTCTGCAGAAAAGAGTGGATTTTTCTGGCCAGCATAAAGGTGATGTCCAAGTGCTCAGATGCTGTGTCTGCCCAGAAGGCCACCTTCTTCTACTTTGTACCAAAGCCGTGTATGAGCTAGTTGAGGTCTCGGAGTGGAGGCAGCAAAGCCGGCAGCTCCCAGCTCCTACTTACACATAGCAGGTGCTCAGTATGTCTTATTGCCTGACAGTTGGGCTGGTCTTCACTTACCACGGATGAGGAAGTAGCCTCCCACAATGAGCACCAGGCCAATCGGGGCCAGCACGAAGCCGGCACGGTATCGGTAGTTCTTGTAGCCCACAAAACAGATGCCGCTCA
Organism: Mirza zaza; assembly: GCA_008750895.1. Lineage (NCBI taxonomy): Eukaryota > Metazoa > Chordata > Mammalia > Primates > Cheirogaleidae > Mirza > Mirza zaza. The sequence continues at coordinate 20,689 of VSMD01098555.1, forward strand.
CAGAATCCCCATCCACCTGCAGCAGCAAGGGGTGGAAGGGACAGTCAGTCACTGGCCCCCTCCCTGGAGCCCACCCCACACAGGTCCCCAGCCCCTTACCAGTCACTATACCTGGGCCACAGCAAGGATCGCCACAGTGAGGACGAAGGGGAGTGACCATGTGAGCAGGTGGAAGTAGGAGGTCTTGCCCGAGAGAGGCTGGTAGGTGGTGCCCAAGGCTTTGAAGGAGGTGTGCCAGGCGTAGGTGAGAACCACAAACCAGACCACGCCAGCCATCAGGGCATAGTACACAATGACAAAGATGATGACGCAGGACAGGGTCTCATTGGAGCTGCACAGACATGTGGGATATCATTTGGGAAGGCCACTCTGTACTGCCTTCATCCTGTCCCCAGACCCTGGGCTGCTGAGGAATGGAGTTTACCAGGAGTCAGGGCTTGGAGACAGGACCAAGGTCAGACCTGAAGAGGCTCACTCCCCTTTGAGTAGATGCAAACAATCAAAGTCCTGATATCAAAGCCAAGGTCCTAACACTGGAGACTTTGGGTGCAATAAGGCAGAGCTGAATCCTACCTGAAATCTCACTTTCAAGTGCTACCTGTCCCTTTTGTAATAAACATACATTCCAGCCTTCCTCCTCCTACCCTCACCTCTGGGTCCCCAGACCACCTACGTGGGCTCCCCAAGCCGCATGGTGCCATCTGCACGGCAGACGATCTCCCGGCGGGCGCCGTCCATGAACTGGGCCAGCCAGCCGATGCTGCCCACGAAGAAGCACGCGTTGACATAGAAGAGAATCACAGCAGGGTAGCGATTCGAGTTCCGCCAGTCAGCCACAAATGTGGCCTAAAAGATAGAACCATAAACGTGATGAGTGTTATTCTACTGAGCAGACACCTTCATCTGAGTCTAGACCCCCTAATCATGACCTGCCCCAGGGACCCTCACCTCTTCTGGCCTCCTCCCTCCATTCGGCTCCCTTCCCACTTCCCGGGCTGAGGGTGTCCCGCCGCCTTCCCCTCCCCCACCCAGCCTGCCATCCTGCTGACCAGGGTGAAGAGTGTGCAGAGTCCTGTGACAGCCCCGAAGGCCGCGATGTAGCTGTGCATGTCCTGGTGCTCCGCCTCCGTGAACAGCGGGTTCTGGCACTGGATCCCGCAGCCCTCCACGTCCTCGTACCAGCTCTTGGGGTTGTCGGTGCGAACCAAAGGCGCTTCACACTGGCCTGAACTGTTGAACTTGATGTTCTGTACCTCGTTCTGGCACCGGGGAGGGATGGGGTGGAGATGGTGCAAAGACAGCTCAGGGGCGAGCCCCTTGTTTGGTGAAAGGAACCCAGTAGCATGGCATGGGGGTTTCCAGGATTCGAATCCCAGCCTGGCCACTCAATGGCTGTGCAGCCTTGGGCAAGTTATTTGACCTCTCTGTACCTCATCTATAAGATAGTAGTACCTACCTCGTGGTATGGTTTAAGGGTTAAATGAATCAACAAGTATAAAATGCTTATAATGGTATTTGGCATGTAGTAACAGTAACAGTATTATTACTATCATTATTACTGTTATTATTATCATTTACAATCTCTCATTCACCACCCAGAACTAGAGCATGTCCTCTGTCTTGGTGGCTCCAGCTGTTTCCAATGCACAGCCTTGACTCCCCACACGTAAGATAACATCCTGAGGACAGGCTCCTGTCATCCACGACGCCTATAACACCCCAACACCCAACAGAGTGGGTGCACAAAAAATATTTGCTGAACATGTCCCCTTTGATAAATGAATGGACAATCTCAGGGAGCTGCAGTTTGGGTCTGTGGCCTGTTGACCCCACAGCTATTAGGATCAGGGTCTCCCAGGAGAAAAAGGCTCAGGGCTTCCCTGCTCCCCACTGGCCCCTGCCCTATGCCGGGCCTGCCCAGCCTAGAGAGCCCGGACTTGCCCCACAGAGCACTCACCGGGCAGCCTTCAGGGAAGTGGTCGGGGGTGCAGCGCAGGAAGTCGGGCCAGCCCCGCTCCCTCTCCACGATGGCACAGGGGCCTCGGGTGGCCTGGCACAGCGTGCGGCTGGGCAGTTCTACCCGGTCATTCTCGCACTTGGGCATGTACACGGCACACAGCAGGGGCTGGATCACTGCCCAGCAGCGGGGGGCGTTCCGGAGGCCTGGAGGGTGGTGACAGTGTGGACACATTGCAGTGAAGACCCCTCCTCCTCTGACCCACAGACACAGCTGCACCCCCAGGCCTTTGCCACACCGCAGGCCATCACTGCACAGACCTGTCAGGCAGTGTTTCTCAACAGAGCACCTGGGCGCAACAATTCTTTGTGCTGTAGGACTGTTCCATGCATTGTAGGACATTTACCATCCCCAGACCCTGCTAACTAAATGCCAGTGGAGCCCTTAAGTCATTGTGACAAACAAAAAATGCCACCCACCACCCACCTCCACCTAGGGGCAGTGACTAGAAGGCCTGAAGAGGAACTTCTGGGAATGTTCTATTACACAGGATGCTGGTAATATTCTACTCTTGATCTGGTACTGGTTACATGAGTGTATTCACCTTGTGCAAATCAAGCTTAAGATCTGGGCACTATACTGTATACTACAATTCAATTACAGTTTTTTAAAAGATAGCTGCCATTTCCAAATGCCCTGCTACGGAGTGGTAGTACCTCTGGTTGAGAACCCCAGGTGGATTTACCTTTTTAGGGGTGTTCCTGAAACTTTCTATAGGCTTCCTCCTGGGGAAAGGGGGGTTGTGGGGCCCACCCCTCACAAGGCCCACTCCCCAGACCCGAGAGTCCCTGTTCCTCTTACCAAGCTGAGGTGAGAGAGAGAGGAGGTGGGGGCTTAGGAAGAGGTGGTCAGAGGAGCCAGGTACTCCAAAGCCAGAGGAGGAAGCAGGAGGTCAGATGGAGAGAAACAGAGGAGGCTCTGTCCAGTGCAGAGAGAGGAAAGGTGTGGTCAGCAAGACAAAAACAGGCAGAGGTCTCCCAGCACCCCTGCCCCAGTCCAGGCCCCCTACCCTGCTCATCCCAGTAGCTGGCCCCACTCTGCACTCATAGCCCCTCGAGAATCATCCCTGCTTCAGGAACATCTATTTCCCAAGCAACAAGTTGTTTTAGGAGAATCTTCTGAGGATGTGAGAGCCAAACAGGTGACTATCACATTGTCACCTGGGGAGGCTGGGGAGGATGGGGTGGGTACCACTTTTTTGGGAGAAAGGCATCTTAGTGAAGGGTAAGCAGCAAGGGCACTGCAATTATGTGGCCTGGGTCCAAATCTTGGTGCCACCAATCTTGGTGCCATGTGATCTTGGGCAAAGTACTTAATCTCTAGCTTCAGTCTCCTCATCTGTAAAATGGGGATGATGGATTTACCTTGTAGAGCTATTGTGAAGGGTGAGATAAGGCATTAAATGTGCCTGGTACAGTATCTGTCGTGCAGCAAGCACCCAGGAAACGTTAGCTGTTATTACTACCTGTTCGAGGCCTCTGTTCACAGGTCTCAGAGTCTATTCCAGGGCACAGGCCAAGTTCCTGCCAGTTAAGAAGCAATGTCCTCAGGCAGGAGTTCCTACTTGACTCAAATCAGAATCACCTGGGGAACCCTTATCACCTAGAGCAGGAGTCCTCAAACTTTTTAAACAGGGGGCCAGTTCACTGTCTCTCAGACCATTGGACGGCTGGCCTATAGTTTAAAAGAAACTATGAACAAATTCCTATGCACACTGCACATATCTTATTTTAAAGTAAAAAAACAAACGGGCAAAAACACCCAAATGTGGCCCACAGGCCGTAGTTTGAGGATGCCTGACCTAGATGGTCACCTTGTCTCAGAAATACTGAGCAGGTGGGTGCACGTGGAAAACAGTGGTGGGGGGGGGGGGGCTGCGGGGAGGGGAGGGTTTGCCTGCAAAGCAGCACAAGAGAAATTATGAAGTGGTGGGACAGGTCGCTATCTTGAATGTGGTGGCTGGTTACACAACTCTGTGTATTTGTCTAAACTCATAGAACTAAGAAAGTGAGTTTCACTGGACGTTTATTACATAATACATTTTCAGAGGTGGGGGGGAGGCTCTCTGCAGTACACTGTATTCTAGAGGAGCATCAGTTAATTTAAAATGTGTTATTTTTCTTGATTATGTGATATTTGCAGTGCCTGTTAGCTTTTAAAAATGTGTAATTTGTTGTTTTTCTTTTTTTTCTCGTTTTAAATACTGTTTGACACTTTAAAAATAAACTCCCTAGGGAAAAGACAGATTATTAAATAACTACTAAAGGACAATGGAGGAGCCATCTAGGGAAAACATACCTCACCCCATTTCTTATAGAAAAGTAAATTCCAGGGAACCAAAAATAACTACATTATTTTTCTCAAAATTAAAGTACTAGAAGAAAAGATGAGAAACGGTTTTTTAAACCTTGGAGTGGAGAAGGCCTTTTGAAGCATGACACAAAACCTAGAAGCCATGAAATAAAAGATTTAAAGAAAAGACTTCAGAAAAATAGATGAATTCAGTAAGGTAAAAAACAAAATCATAAAAGCAAGACACTGAGAAAATATATTTTCAATACATATCACAGGTAAAGAGATAATTTACTTATATGCATAAAGTTCTTTCAAATCAGTAAGAATTACATAACCCTACAGAAATATGGGCAGAAGACAATAGATAACACAGAGAAGATGACAAAAAGTCTTCATAAACATAAAGAGATGTTCAACTTCACTCTTAATAAAGGTGAAATAAAACAATAAAATATACTTTTTTAACCTTGTATATTTTTCATCACTTTTTAAGTGATAAAGATCAAAACATTTGAAAATACTATATTGTCAAAAGTGTAGGGGAAAACTGGTACTTTTATATATTGGTAGGAATAAAAATTAGTAAACACTTATGGAGACCATTTTGCATTATTTATCAAAATGTTATACTAGCAATTCCATTTCACATGTTCCCACAGATAATATAGAAGATTATTCATTGCAGCATTGTTTGTAATAGCAAAGGATTAGAAAACAGCTTGAATTCATATCCATCAAAAGGAGACTGGCTAAATAGAATACCATACATCAATATAATAGAATACACTTCAGGTTAGAACTACAATCACTCATTGCTTAAAGACAAATATGATCTGAGAAATGCATCATTAGGCGATTTTGTTGTTGTGTGAACATGATGGAGTGTATTATATATACACAAACCTAGATGGTATAGCCGACTATACACCTAGGCTGCATTGTATAGCCAGGGGTCATCAAACTTTTTAAACAAGGGGCCAGTTCACTGTCCCTCAGACTGTTGGAGAGTGCGCACTGTGGGCCCAGGGAAGAGTTGGCTACTAAAGCAGGACAGGCAGCTGTGGCAAAAACACCCGGCGGGCCAGATAAATGTCCTAGGGGGGCGGCATGTGGCCCGCAGACTGTAGTTTGAGGATGTCTGGTATAGCCTATTACTCCTGGGCTAGAAACCTGTGCAGCATGTTACTATACTGAACACTACAGGAAATTGTAACACAATGGTAAATGTTTGTGTATCTAAACATAGAAAAGCTACAGTAAAAATACAGTATGATAACCTTATGGCCCTACCATTGTACGTGGTCTATTGTTAATTGAAACATCATTATGCATCACATCACTAGATAAGCAATGAAATGGAATGATGTCCAATATGTATTGTTAAATGGACATGGGTGAGTGGAGAACAGTCTGTAGAGCATGATACTGTTTGGGGCTACATCTGGACAGATGTCAGATATCTGTTAAAGGACACACAAAAACCAGTGTTGCTGATTGCCTCTGGGGTGGGGAAATGGATAGCTAGAAGCAAAGTAGGACTTAACTTTTGTTCCTTTTGAATTTTGTACCATGTACACCTACTACCTATTTTTTTTTAAGTAATTAAGCTTAAAAACAAAAGAAAGAAATATACATATTACTAACATGGGGAAGCTCCCCAGAGAAGAGAAGGGAATGAAACTGAAAAGAGGAAGAAAGGGGACATCCATGTTATCTGTATTGTTTTGTTTTCTTTTAATAAAATATGAAATATAAAGAAAAATAGGGACACAGATATTATAACAATATTAGTCTGCACTTTTCTATGTTCACAGACTTTTTTTTTTTGAGACAGAGTCTCACTCTGTTGCCCGGGCTAGAGTGCCGTGGCGTCAGCCTAGCTCACAGCAACCTCCAACTCCTGGGCTCAGGAGCAATCCTTCTGCCTCAGCCTCCCAAGAAGCAGGGACCACAGGCACACACCATCATGCCCGGATAATTTTTTCTATATATTTTTACTTGGCCAATTAATTTGTTTCTATTTTTAGTAGAGACAGGGTCTCGCTTTTGCTCAGGCTGATCTAGAACTCCTGACCTTAAGCGATCCGCCCACCTTGGCTTCCCAGAGTGCTAGGATTACAGGTGTGAGCCACCACTCCCAGGCTGTTCACAGACTTTTAAAATAACATTTGCCAGAATTTGATCTAGAATTTTAAAAAGATTTTTTGTTTGTGTGATTCTGATGACCAGTCAAGTTGAGAACCACTGTTGTAAGGTTGGTTTAACATTAGATAATTCAGGCCAGGTGCAGTGGCTCATGCCTGTAATCCTAGCCCTCTGGGAGGCTGAGGCAGAAGGCTCACTTGAAGCAGGAGTCCTCAAACTACGGCCCATGGGCCACATGCTGCCTGCCTAGGACATTTATCCAGCCCGCCAGCAGCTGTCTGTCCTGCTTAGCAGCCGACTCGTCCCAGGCCCACAGTGCGCACTCTCCAAAGGTCTGAGGGACAGTGAACTGGCCCCCTGTTTAAAAAAGTATGAGGACCCCTGAGTCTTGAAGCCAGGAGTTGACACCAGCCTGAGCAAAAGTGAGACCTCATCTCTACTAAAAAATAGAAAAAAAAAATTAGCCAGGTAACTAAAAAGAGAAAAAATAAGCTGGGCGTGGTGGTGCCCCGCCTGTAGTCCCAGCTACTTGGGAGGCTGAGGGAGGAGAATCGCTTGAGCCCAGGAGTTTGAGGTTGCTGTGAGCTAGGCTAACGCCATGGTACTCTACCCTGGGAAACAGACTCTGAGTCTCTGTCTCAAAAAAAAAATAGAAAATGCTGTTTATTACATTAGCAGACGAAAGGAAAACAATTATATGATCATCTCAATGGATGCAGAAAAGTTGATAAAATTCATCATCCATCTATAAAATTAGAAATAGAAGAAAACTTTCTTAATCTGATGAAGTGTAACTAACTACAAGAAACCTATACCAAACATCATACTTAACGGTGAAAAGCGAAAAAGTTTTCTCTTTCGAATCCAGAACAGTCAAGAATGAAGGATACTGCTTCTATTTAACAAGGTACTGGGACTGCAAACTAGTGCAACCTCTGTGGAAAGCAATATGGAGATACCTTAAAGAGATATAAGTACATCTACCATTTGATTCAGCAATTCAACTACTGGGCATCTACCCAAAAGAACAAAAGACATTCTATAAAAAACATATCTGCACTTGAATGTTTATAGCGGCACAATTCACAATTGCAAAAATGTGGAAACAACCCAAGTGCCCATCAATACACGAGTGGATTAATAAAATGTGGTATATGTATACCATGGAGTACTATTCGGCTATAAGAAACAATGGTGATATAGCACCTTTTGTATTTTCCTGGATAGAGCTGGAACCCATTCTACTAAGTGAAGTATCCCAAGAATGGAAAAACAAGCACCACATGTACTCACCAGCAAATTGGTTTCACTGATCAACACCTAAGTACACATATAGGAATAACATTTATCAGGCATCAGGCAGATGGGAGGGGGGAGGAGGGGGTGGGTATATACATACATAATGAGTGTGATGTGCACCATCTAGGGGATGGACACGCTTGAAGCTCTGATGGGGGGGAGGGCAAGGGCAACATATGTAACCTAAACATTTGTACCCCCATAATATGCAGAAATAAAAAACAAAGAAAAAAATAACAAGGTACTAGAAACCTTAAGTAGAGCAATAGAGATAAATAAAAGGTATAAGGCTTGAACAGGAAGAAACAAGATTCATTATTCACAAATGATATGACTATGCGTGTAGAATAAATTTAGCAAGTTTACTGGATTCAAAATCAATTGTATTTCTATGTATCAGCAACAAACAGAAAGTGAAATAAATATTAAAAGCATCATTTACAACAGCATCAAAAACATCAAGTACCTAGGAATAAATCTAACAAATAATATGTATTTAAGAACTCTGTACAGAAAACTGTAAAAAATATTGAGAAAACAAAATAAGATCTAAATCAACAAAAATATACACATGTTCAATGTTTGAAAGACTCAGTATTGTAAAGATGTCTTTTTCCCTCAAAATTAATCTATATAGTCAATGCAATCCCAATAAAAATCACAGGTGTTTTTTATATTAAAATACAAAGGATCAAAAATAGCCCAGACTCTCTCCTAGATACTGAGGTACTATAGAGTAGACTAAGTTCAATCCTGTGGTTCACAAACCATTCTTGGAGAAATTAAGGGGTCTGTGAACTTGGATGGGAAAAAAAGTATACCTAACTAAAACTTAGCCCTTCCTCAGCCCTTCCATAATTCCAATTATGAATGTAGGCAACATACCACAGAACATGTAAGCAGTACCTTTGGCTTTGTCACAAATGGAAATCAGATGTTTTTCGTGCAGATATCTCAAAATGTTGTCAATGCTCATCACCACTTCATCATGATAGTGGTTATTATTATACCTCCACTAGATCTTATAGAAGTGCACATACTTGTTTTTTATATTTGATAACTGTATATCAATATAATTCATTTCCCTGGTAATCCTATCTGCTTTTTAAAAATCCTATGTGTCTTACCTTATGAATTTTAAAATATTATGTTGACTGAAAGGTGGTGATTTCTTAATAAATAAGAAATTAATAAAATAAAAGAAAAGAAAAAGAAAAAATAAATAAATAAAAGTAAAAATATCATGTTGAGAAGGAGTGCATAGAATTTACCAGAGTGCCAAAGAGGCGCATCGCTCAAAGGGGAAGAACCATACCATAAAGATATGGTCATTAAGATGTTGTGATACTGGGAAGGGACAAACAGACCTATGGAACAGAATAAAGATCCCAGAGATAAATACATACATTTGATTTGTTGCAGAGTGGTGGAGAAAAGATTTTTTTTTTTAAACAAATAATATTGAGATAATATGTGAATATTATGAATATATGGGAAACTGGAGTTATACAAAAAACAACTCTGGGTAAATTATATACTTAAAATAACAGGAAAATCTATAAAATTTTAGAACAGGGGTCCTCAAACTTTTTAAACAGGGGGCCAGTTCACTGTTCCTCAGACCATTGGAGGGCCGGACTATAGTTTAAAAAAAACTATGAACAAATTTCTATGCACACTGCACATATCTTATTTTGAAGTAAAAAAACAAACGGGCAAAAACACCCACATGTGGCCCACAGGCCGTAGTTTGAGGATGCCTATTTTAGAAGATAACGTAAGAGAATAAATTCATGACTTTAGGGTAGGAAAATCTTTTTTTTTTTTTTTTGAGAGAGTCTTGCTTTGTTGCCCAGGCTAGAGTGAGTGCTGTGGCATCAGCCTAGCTCACAGCAACCTCAAACTCCTGGGCTTAAGGAATCCTCCTGCCTCAGCCTCCCGAGTAGCTGGGACTACAGGCATGCGCCACCATGCCCGGCTAATTTTTTCTATATGTATTAGCTGGCCAATTCATTTCTTTCTATTTTTTTATAGTAGACACGGGGTCTCGCTCTTGCTCAGGCTGGTTTCGAACTCCTGACCTCGGGCAATCCGCCCGCCTCAGCCTCCCAGAGTGCCAGGATTACAGGCATGAGCCACTGCGCCCAGCCGGAAAATATTTTTTAAAACAAGACACAATAAGCACTAATGATAAAAAGTTTGAAGGCCGGGCGCAGTGGCTCAAGCCTGTAATCCTAGCTCTTTGGGAGGCCGAGGTGGGCGGATCGTTTGAGCTCAGGAGTTCGAGACCAGCCTGAGCAAGAGCGAGACCCCATCTCTACTATAAACAGAAAGAAATTAATTGGCCAACTAAAATATATATAGAAAAAATTAGCCGGGCATGGTGGCACATGCCTGTAGTCCCAGCTACTTGGGAGGCTGAGGCAGGAGGATTGCTTGAGCCCAGGAGTTTGAGGTTGCTGTGAGCTAGGCTGACGCCACGGCACTCACTCTAGCCTGGGCAATAAAGTGAAACTCTGTCTCAAAAAAAAAAAAAAAGTTTGATAAATCACTACCTTAAAGTTCAGAACTTCTGTTCAACAGAAGACACAAAGAGAATGAGAAGGCAAGCTACAGAATATTAATACACGATATTTTCAACACATAAAACTAACAAAGATCTTATATCTAGTATATATGAAGAAGCTATACACCAGTGGCTCAAACCTGTAATACTAGCACTGTGGGAGGCCAGGAGTCCGAGACCAGCCTGAATAAGAGCATGACTCTCTCTCTACAAAAAATAGAAAAATTAGCCAGGCATGGCAGTGAGCACCTGTAGTCCCAGCTACTTGGGAGGCTGAGGTAGGAGGATCCCTCAAGCGCAGGAGTTTGAGGTTGCAGTGAGCTATGATGACTCCACTCCACTCTACCCTGGGCAACAAAGCAAGACCCTGTCTCAAAAAAAAAAAAAAAGCGAAGAAGAAGAAAAAGCCCTACAAATCTTACAAAAATGACAGACAGCCCTATGGAAAAATGGGCCAAAGATGTGAACAGACATTTCACAAAAGAAGAAATTCAAATTGCCAGTAGCCTTTGAAAAGGGAAGTAATCAGGGAAATACAAATTAAAACCACAAATATATACCACAACATAGCCACTAGATTGGCAAAATTTTTAAAGGCTGACAATACCAAGTGTTGGGGATCACAGGGACAAATGATGACTTCTACATGGCTAGTGAGAGTGTAAATTGGTGCAGTCACTTTGAAAAACAGTTTGGTGTGCACTGAAGGTAGGCATGCCCTATTATCTAGCAATTCCACTCCTTAACTGTGTACCTGAGGGAACTTGCGCCAGGTGCACCAGGATATACATAAAAGGCTATTCAAGGCAATGTTATTCACGGTGGGCAAAATTTAGAGACAACAACAAAATGGATGAGTAAACTGCAGTATATTCATACAATGGAATACTATTCAGCAATGAAAAACAAGCTGCAGTAACACGGATGAATCTTACAGAATAATGTAGAGTAAAAGAAGCTAGACATAAAAGAATACAGGCAGCATCACGCCATTTGTTCAAAGTTCAAAAACACGCAAAACTGAAATATACTGTTAAGGGATTCCAAACTAGGTAGTAAAACTACAGGGAAAAAAGGAAATGATTATCAAAACCATCAGGATAATAGCTACATCTAGAGAAGGGGGAAGAGGGATGTGACTAGATGAGACAGAGGGGGAGCTTCTAGGGTCAGACCATGTTCTAGTTCTTGACCCATGTGTCACTTTATAATTATTTATGATTTAGGACCTCTGTGTTTTATGCACTTTTCTGTATGCACACTCTATTTCACAATTAAAAAGTTAAAAACCTGAAGCAAAAATGAAAATTTGGGCCGGGTGTAGCAGCACATGCCCGTTGTCTCTGCTATTTGGGGAGCTGAGGCAGGAGGATTCCTTGAGGCCAGGAGTTTAAGGGTATATTGCATTCTGATCAGGCCTATAAATAGTAACTGCACACCAAGCCTGGGCAACAAAGCAAGACCCCCAGCTCTAAAAAATTAATTAATAAAAAATAAATTTAAAAAATGAAAAAGAAAACTTGGGCCCATGGGTTTTTCTGTATTTTTACACTTTCCCAAAATATATATTCTTTTAACCGATTCTGGTCACCAGCCAGGTCTGGGAACAGCTCTAAGGAAATTCTTCCTGATTTGCCCCTGCAAATAACTCATCATCACCAATATCCCTCCTGTCGCCTCTCAGCTCAATATGTGAGAGGCAAATGAGACATTCCTCCCAGTTTTTCTGTTTCTTTCCTGCTCACTAGCTGTGCTTGGGCTGGGTGACAAGACCACACACCCAGGCACACACGAAGAGCGCAGCGGTGGCCGAGGCGGCTACGTGCTGGCTCTCAGGGCCCTATTTTGCTCGCCAGCTGCTGGCCTCTCTGCTTTCTTGCCCCATTTACTAAACCAGGCTCGGCCTATGGTGGGCCACGGCCTGGACGCTATGTTTGTCTGGTCAGCTTGGAATGCCTGGGAGGAGAAATTTCCAGCTGTAATAGGGAGAGATGCTAAGTGATTGAAGAAGCCCAAGGCCAAAGAGAGGAAAGACATAGGAGAGCCCTGAGGTCTATACAGACCTAGAAATTGGACCAACCTGAGCTGTAAACTTCCTCAATGGCATCCTTCCAAAGCCTCAGCAATCTGGGCCAAAGAAGCACATAGTGGCCATCCCTTTTCAGCAACTCGTATTTCCAGGTCTGCTGGGAATCTCCACATAAATGTCCAGCGAGCACCTCTAATTCACACGGCTAAAACTGAAGCCATACTTTCTTCTTAAATCTACCCCTCCTCTGGCACTCTCTAACCTAGTGAAAGGGAATGGCACCACCTTTCATCCAAGCCTGAAACTCGGGGCCTCCTGCTCACTCAGGCCTCTCATCCAACTCATCAGCAAGTCTTACTGGTTCTACCTCTGAAACTCAGAGGGGTCTGCCCACTTCCTCCAGTCTGTTGCCCCGGAGCTGAGCGCCAGCATCTCTCACCTGGACTACTTCAACCATCCCCTGGGCAAGAAGCCAGGCTCCAGGCTTCCCCTACTCCTGTGGCTGCTGCTTCTTCGTTTTTGTCCCTAACAAGCTTAACTGAGGTGCCATCCTGTGGATTCTTCACATAGCACCCAAAGAGAGCTTTCTAGAGTGCAAATATGATTACGTTTCTCCTTTGCATAGAAGTCTTCAGTGGCTCCTTATTGTCCTCTGGATAACATCCAAACTTAATATGGGGTATGAATGAATCTCTTTTTGGTCTTATCTCTTCCAACTCTACCCTTCACACATTTTCATCCAATTCTACTGCAATTCTTATACTTTTAACCTTAAAGGTACCAAGCCCTCTTACTTCTACACTTTTGTACATGCTATTTATTTCCTCTTCCTATCCCTTCACGACCCAACCCTCCCTTGGCCCAGGTAGTTCTTGCTTATTTCTCGAGGCATGGGTTAAATGTCAGTTCTCCTGGGGATCTTTCCTTGTTCCCCAAAATTTCAGCATCCCAGAATGTCATAATACCTTTCACAAGTGTTTCTAAAGCCTGTTTAACTGTCTGCCTTCCTCTTGATGACACAGGGATCATGTCTGTATTGTTCATCTTTATATGCCCCAGAACTTGACCCAGGATGTGACATAGAGCATGCACTCTATACATAACTGAATGAATGAGTGCATATATAGCTGTGGATATATAGGCTTTGTAAAAAAAAGTAAAGACCAAGACTCTACCTTCAAAAGTTTACCAGATGAAGACAACCTAGATCATCCACATCCTTTACCCACAAAACACTTCCAAAAGCTGGGTGACACTGACCATATCTAATGGCAAATCAATACCACTCACTCAGGATGGGACAAATAACTAGCCAGGGGGTCCCAGCTGAAGACCTGGCTGTGATTTTCACACATGGCTCAGGTTCACTCTACCATCCATGACTCAGCTCACACCAACACCTGCTCTGGCCTTACCTCATAAAGCAGGAAGCAGCAAGACCCAAAGCAGAAAGAGTACAACCAGAACACACTTAGGAATAGGACTGAGCTGAGGGATGGTGGATGCAGCAGAGAAGAGCTCAGAATGAATTAACTGCCCTGGGCTCAGTGCTGGTGGCTCTGCAAGAAGCCCGCCCTGCCATAGGCACAGCTAGTGAGATTTGAACCTGCACAGCCAGCAGATGGTTCTAACTCATACACTTTCCTGCCAAAACCACTTGGGCCTGCTCAGCAGCTGCTGTCAGGAGCATGGGCTAGAAAGAAGTTCCTACCCTTCCTCCTTGATCTGATGGTAACTACAGAGGGGCAGCATCAAATATGCATTTTACTTACGAGAATTCGACCAAGGGCCCCCACAAAATCCAGATAGAGAGGGAGAGAGAATACCCTCTCAGAGCATGAGCAACTCAGAACTGGGTGAGATTCCAGCACTGAGAGACTTGGATTTTCCATGCAGCTGGCTCCCAAACTCAAGTCTCATTTCAAGTGGTGCTCAAAGAAACCTTGCTTAATCTTTCTTTCATGTTCCTTTTTTATTTTCAGTCTTTTGCATGTATGTAACTTTAAAGACTACAATCATATTTTCTATATATACCATTCTCACATGTGTACATTATGTTACACATTTATGCAAACATCATAAAAGGAGTACAAAATCACAAAGACCTTACATTATGGTAATATGTGGATTTTTCAGAGCTATTGTTGATTACACACAGTTTCTATCTTATGTGTTGACTTTAGAACATGATCCCCACATAAGATACAGCTCTATCTCATGGGTACCATCCTCCAAGTTTCTCCTTCAGCATCTGTCCCAAGCCAAGAAACCTTTATGGCCTTGTCCAAGATCCCACAAAGGCTGAGAACTCTAGTGGCCAAGCTGACAATGATAGGCAGCCTACATACACTCTACCCCTTAGGGTCCTCACCAGCCCCTGGGCAGAGCTAAGAGATGTGGCACCCCAGGCCTGTCAAAAGGAGGAGGCTCCTAGGTCTGCTGCTGGCTCCTAATTTTGTTTTCTCTTTCAAAGACAGTTTTAGAATCATACTGGCCAGAAGTGAGGGATGACAAGGCCAGTTCCCTTCTCTAGCATCCTCCAGGGCCCACCGTCACATGCCCCCATCCAGAACAGTGACAGATGGGAAGACAGTCCACTCCGCACTGCTAAGGAAGGACCTGTTTGGGTTCAGTCTGTAGTTTTTCTCCCGCCCTGCCATAATCCCTCCCTGACAAGAGACAGGGGACCTCTGGGACCTCAAACCACCATGAAAGTATTATCCAGGGATCTCAATAGCCCAGACTTAAATGTCCTTCCACAACCCTTGCTGCCCTGAGGATCCAAATTTCCCAAAAATACACAAGTAATTTTAAGAATGGTTGAATTCCTTTATAACCCCTTGCATGGATCAGAGTCCCCATTTTTCAGATGAGGAAACTGGGAAATCTCCTGCGAAAGCCAGGCAAGATCCCAGTTTTCCAGACTTCCTGTCACCCAAATCAAGACTAACAGAACTTTCTGGTTACCTCTTAATTATTCATCACCAGAGGGTTTCTTTTCCTTCCCAAGTCCTTTTCACTCATTCTCTCCCCTACCCTTTCTCTCCAAATACCTAAACCCCTTCCACAGCCATCCTTCCCTTTTTCTTCTCCCCTTGTGATTGCCCGAAGATCTTAAACACCTTCTTGAATCCCAGAGGATCTTCAGGAGCAGGTGGAGCATCTCCTCTTCTTAAAACATGTCCTTTTCTGTGGCTCAGAGCCCCCTCCTCACAGGCCCCTCATCCGCCACCCTCTGCTCACGACCCTGCTCAGGCCCTTTGTGACCCGCCTCTTCAACTTCCTCGTCCTCCCAGTCCCAACACCAAGGGTCTCTTCCTGCGCGTAACCTGCCCCCAAAGTTTCGGACTCTGTCCCTCCACCCCTCCCAGGTGCGGCCCCCACCCTCTCAGAAGCTCAGGCCTGACCCTATTCTTTCCACAGCGTCCCCACCCCACCAGCGCAGCCCCCAGAGGCCCTGCTCCGGCGTGCTTACCGGACCAGAGCACGAGCTTGCCGTGCGCTTCCTCCTGGGAGTCCGAGTCCCCAGCCAGCAGCGTGGAGGTGGCCCCGTAGGGCAGCGCCGAGCCCAGGCACACGTTGTAGCGCAGCGGCTCACAGGGGGCTGCCCGGCCGCAGTGGCTCAGCAGCGGCGGCGGGCCAGTCACGGCCCCGCTCCTCCTCGTGCTCACGCCCGCGCTCCGCGGCCCAGACCCAGTCGCGTTCCCGCTCAAGGCCGCCCCCCGGCCCGGGCCCCCCAGCAGCAGCAGCAGCAGCAGCCCCAGGAGCGGGAGCTCCAGCCCCCGCGCGGGGCGGGCAGCGGCCATGGCCAAACCCGCCAACTCAGCAGAAGCCCCGGCGCCCCCGCCCGCTCCCCGGAGCCCCCAGGCCACACGCGCAACCCTCGGGGCCGCGGAGGCGGCTCAGGCGACCTGTGCGCCCCGCAAGTCCGGGCCCGGGCCTCCCCGGACGCTCCGCGCGCCACGGCCCCTCGGCGCCCAACTTCGCAAACTTTGGAACCAGGGGCCCATGTTGGGCTGCAGAGGCCCGGGCCGGGATGCACAACTCCCCAGCCCCTCGCCTGGCAATCCGAGTTGTCTTCAGTCCCGGGACCACTCTGGACCCCCAATCCCCAACCCCATTCCCTCTCCCGCCGTTAAAACCAACTCCCGGCCGAGCGAGGGAGGCTGGCGCAGGCCGAGGGTTCGGGACTGCGTCTCCGGCTCCGCCCCCGCGCCAGCCCGCGGCCCAGCAGCCACCTTCGCGCGAGCGCGCCGCAGCCCCCCGAGTTCTCCCCGCCGACTACCCGGCCC
This sequence comes from Mirza zaza, assembly GCA_008750895.1. NCBI lineage: Eukaryota > Metazoa > Chordata > Mammalia > Primates > Cheirogaleidae > Mirza > Mirza zaza. The sequence goes on from VSMD01098555.1 coordinate 37,332, forward strand.
CTTTGTTGCTCTAGCTCGCTCGGCTCTCTGGAATGCATGGGCCTCGCTGAGCCAAGCCCGGCCCCCCCTTCGCCGAAGCTGTGGGAGGGACGGGACGAGGGAGGGAAGGGGAGGGGAGCCGAGGGGAGGCGAGAGAGGAGGAGCGCGAGCTTCGGCCTCCTCGCGCCCGGAGGGGCCCGAGCTGGGGGGATCCGGTGACCCTGACCGCCGAAGCCCCGGCTGGCCCGGCGGAAAGAGATGGATGGAAATCGTGGGCCGGAGTTACAACTAGAGATAAAGCCTTCACCTTAATTGGTCTGAGGATCGTTCAACTTGGTAGTCCGTAGGGAGCGGACTTTTCTCCTGGTTTAGTGGGGTAGAGTTTAGGGGATGCCTGAAGTCAGCGGCAGCTGGTACCCCATCCCTGCCGTTTCCCAGGCCCGCCAGTCTTTCCTGCTTTTGGTTAGATCTTACAATTTATCCCGGGGCCCCAAGGAAAAGAACTTGGGTTTGGTGTTCCCGCTTCTCCAAATCCTTCTGAAGTTTTCTGACTCTCAGTGATGACCTCAGAGTCACCCACAAAGCTACCCGCGTTGCTGTTACCTGTGGGAGCAGGTGTCTGGAAATGAAATGTGCCAACATCAAGACTTTATTGTCACAAATGTGTGCAGTCTGAACTGTGGTTTCCAGTGACTCGCCTTGGCGTGTTTTGGTTGTGTCCCAAGGAAGCCAGTCCCTCTTTGATGGCCCTTTTTGCTCATGCGCCTGAGGAAGTTTCTGCTGCTCCTCTTCCCCACTCTGCTTATTTTGCTTTTCCTCACTTTGTGCTTTCAGTTGCCACACTTAATTTCACCCAGCAGCAGTTACTCCTGCATAACCAACCACGTATGACCCCGTGTAACTAAGGGTCCAGCCAGGAGAGTGGGCTTGCATGGAGCAACTTATCCACCTTGCTGCTCCGACATCACACCAGGGTTGTTTTTCCCTTCTGACCCCTGGAAGACTAGCTTATAGCCTAGCTGAAGCTGAAGTTCTGTTACCTTTCACTGTTTAAGAGCAAATTAGCTATTGCACTTTAGCTAACATCCTTAATTGGCACATGAGCCCAGAAAATGAGAAAGAGAGAGAATTTAATTCAGTCTAGCAAGTCTTTCTAAAATCTCAGGATGTGCGTAGCATGGTGACATCCTTGAAGAACTTGAGGACTTACATTTTACTGTGGAGACAAGGCTTGCCCTCAAGAAACATATATCATGACAAAGCAGCAAAGTTTCCTCCTCAATGGCAGGGGCTTTAGCTTATTCTCTTTGTGTTCACAAAGCATCTAGTTTAGTCGGACATGCATATCAATCATTTGATAAATAAGCTGCCTAAATGAGGTGTCCTATGAGTATACTACAGGAATTTATAGCAGAGAGGTCAGTGTGAATAGAAGTGGAAGCGATGGGTTTTGAATTCAGGACTGAAGTGTGAGTAGGAGGAGTTAGAAAAGTACAGAGCAGTAGAACTGGCATCAGAGGTGAAGGAAACTATCACTGTAGCTCAGTGACTGGCCTGGCTGGCACTCAGGAAGTAGGGACCAAGGTAAGTATGGAAACTAATTGGTAAGGAGGCCTCAATTGACAGAGGAATTAATTTTATTGGAAATTAGAAAACAGTGCAAATTTTGACCAGGGGAGTATTATTAATCCTTAGTAATAAGTCAATGTGAGGATGGTATGAAGGGCAAGAGGCTGGAGACAGGGGGCCATTTTGAAGGAAGTCATTGGTGATTTATGGATGAAGTGGAAATAGACTGTCATCAGGGCATAATATTCCCACTGGAAAAATAATTTAAAACATAACCTATTTCAGTTATATTTTTTCTGTGTTATAATGAAATGACTGTCATAACATGTCCAAGTATGAGCCATAGAAAAAGTTGCCTTGTAGCCTGATATGACATTGATGCTCTTTGCTTTGTGAACTTTCACCATTTTTTTTCTATGTGGTCATTACTGTGGCATTTTCTCAGTATTCCATATGTGTTCATGCAGCCCCTTAGCTCTCTGCCTAAAAATGTCGGTGGGCAATTCTTCAAGTAGGAAGGCTCTACCATTCCTTGTCTGGATTTCTTGGGAGGTATGAGGAAGATTCACGTTGTCATAATAGAAGTGCCTTTACACTAAAAATAGAAGAGGAAAATTAAGAAGATCCTGGCCAGGCACAGTGGCTCATGCCTGTAATCCTAGCACTTTGGGAGGCCAAGGCAGGAGGATTGCTCAAGGTCAGGAGTTTGAAACCAGCCTGAGCAAGAGCAAGACCCAGTCTCTACTAAAAATAGAAAGAAATTAATTGGACAACTAAAAACATATAGAAAAAAATTAGCCAGCCATGGTGGCGCATGCCTGTAGTTCCAGCTACTCAGGAGGCTGAGGCAAAAGGATTGCTTAAGCCCAAGAGTTTGAGGTTGCTGTGAGCTACCGGCACTCTAGCCAGGGCAACAAAGTGAGACTCTGTCTAAAAAAAAAGGAGATCCTAAGATGTTATCTTCTAGCCAGAAGGTTCTACCCTTCAGGGAAAAGGAGAAGATAATCTGATTTCTCAATTCCATGTGCCTGTGTGCTCACACATGTGTGTGTGTGTGTGTGTGTGTGTGTCTGCACACACATGCTCCTGTTTACCAGGCTTTGGCATTCCTTCCTGGGAATCCTGCTGGCCTAGCAAAAGACAATGGGAAGGCAGAAAATTCTCATGGCACTGTCTACTGCTACTGGGCCAGGTTCCCATCAGTGGCAGCTGCACCAACGTGCTATTCCACAGATACAAAAGAAAGTGGAAAGAGATTTAGGAATCCTGTCAGACAGCAGGTTTGGGAGAATAAGGAAAGTGCTGAGTAGGGACTGGGGAAGAGAGAATTTCTGGGTGGTTCCTGAATGGCATTCAGGGTCTCAGAGAAGGCTCATCCATCTCCTGCAGACGTACCACGACTGCCAATGTCTGTCAGAGATGCCTTAGAGGGACTCACTTGACACACTGCCATCTCCAACCTGGTGGCAGGCTGGGAAGTGCTTCTCTCCTGAGCCTAGACCACCTGCCACCCCGTTCTTCAAGAGTCTTAGCCCCATCTTCATGTCCTAACACAGTCTTTTTGTCAGGGATGAGTGGCTATCATGTTGACAATGCATTTAGTACTTGATTTGCTACAAGTAGCTTCTTGATTTCTGAGTCATTCTCATCAAATATTCTGGCATTTCGAGGTCACACATTCAATGTTGACTCTTTGTTATTTGCCTTTGGGCCCTTCACTCAAAGAAGATTGACATGAAAGTACCCCTGGGATATTCCATGGGTATCCTTGAGACCCTGGTTGCCTCCTTCTGTTTCCGTTGTTACCCTGGCCAGAATTGGCAGCATACTTGTTGCTGTGCTCTAGTTCTTTTTTCCCCAATGTTTCCTATTTTGTAATTAAGAGCATTGAGTCAAAGGGAAAAAGCAAAATGGGAAAGAGGCCAGATAAGCAACTCCCCTCAGAGAGACACCACAATAGATTTGGAGTTAGAGCCCTGACTTGGGCCTTACTAGCCAAGCACCTTGAACAACTTATTCTGAGCCTCTATCTCTTCCTTTCCAAAAATGAGGATATTATCAGTTGTGTTTCTATATACCAGTGATGAATAATCTGAAAAGGAATTTAAGACAGCAATTCCATTTACAATTGCATCTAAAATAATTAAATACTCAGGAGTTTGAGGTTGCTGTGAGCTAGGCTGACGCACGGCACTCTAGCCCAGGCAACAAAGTGAGACTCTGTCTCAAAAAAAAAAAAAAAGAATTAAGTACTTAGGGATAAATCTAACTAAGGAAGTAAAAGACTTGTAAACTGAAAACTACAAAATGTTGCTGAAAAAAATTAAAGACGTCCTAAATAAATGGAAGGCTAGACTGTGTTTGAGGATTGGAAGACTTAACATTGTTAGTCAATATTATACAAATTGATCTACAGATTTAACACAATCCTTACCTAAATTCCAACAGCCTCTTTTACAGAAATAGAAAAGCCAATTCTCAAATGCATATGGAATTTCAAGAGGCCCTGAATAGCCAAAATAATCTTTTAAAAAGAATAACAAGGGAGTACTCATACTTCCCAATTTCAAAATGTACTACAAAGCTACAGTAATTAAAACACTATGAGGTCAGGTGAAGTGGGTCAATCTTATAATCCAATGCTTTGGGAGGCCAAGGCAGGAGGATCACTTGAGGTCAGGAGTTCTAGACCAGTCTCTGGGACATAGCAAGACCCTGTCTCTACAAAAAATTCTTAAAAATTAGCCAGGTGTGGTGGTGCATGCCTGTAGTCCCAGCTACTTTGGAAAGTTGAGGCGGGATAGTAGCTTGAGCCCAAGAATTCAGGCTTACAGTGAGCTATGAGTGTGCCATTGCACTATGGTACTGGCATAAGGGTAGAATATAGGGATAAACCTTCACATATACGGCCAGTTGGTTTTCAACAAGGGTGCCAACACCATTCAATGGGGAAAGGACATTCTTTTCAACAAATGGTGCTAGGAAAACTGGATATACACATGCAAAAGAATGAAGTTGGACCCTTACGTTACACGATATACAAAAATTAACTCAAAGTAGATCAAAGACCTAAATTTAAGAACTAAAACTATAAAACTCTTTAAAGAAAACATTGGTAAGGCTAGGTGTGGTGGCTCAGGCCTGTAATACTAGCACTCTGGGAGGCTAAGGCAGGAGAATTGCTTGAGCTCAGGAGTTCGAGTCCAGCCTGAGCAAGAGCGAGACTCTGTCTCTACAAAAAATAGAAAAATTAGCTGGGTGGGGTGGCAAGTGCCTATAGTCCCAGCTACCCAGGAGGCTGAGGCAGGAGGATTGCTTGAGCCCAGGAGTTTGAGGTTATCGTGAGCTATGAGCAAGACTCTGTCTCCAAAAAAAAAAAGAACACATTGGAGAAAATCTGCATGACATTGGATTTCATGGACATGACACCAAAAGCATGGGCAACAAAGAAAAGATAGATAAATTGGACTACATCAAAGTTAAGAACTTCTGTACATCAAAGGATACTGTCAATAAAGCAAAAAGACAACCTATAGAATGGGAGAACATATTTGCAAAACAATATCTGATAGGATACTAATATCTGGAACATATAAAGAACTCCTAAAACTCAGCGACAATAAAAATACAAACAATCCAATTAAAAAGTGGGCAAAGACTTGAATAGACACTTCTTCAAAGCAGATATAAGAATAGCCAATAAATACATTAAAAAATGCTCAACATCATTAGCCATTAGGGAAATGCAAATCAAAAGCCACAATGAGATACCACTTCACATCTACTGGGATGACTGTGATTAAAACAAACACACACACATACGCAAAGAAAATAACAAGTATTGGTGAGAATACAGAGAAATTGGAACACTCATGCATCACTCCCAGAAATGTAAAATGGTGCAAGTGTTATGGAAAACAGTTTGGTGGTTTCTCAAGAAGCTAAACATATAATAGAACTAACATATGACCCAGCAATTCCACTTCTAGGTATATATGATCTGAAAGAACTGAAACCAGGGACTTGAAAGATAGTTATACACCAATGTTCATAGCAGCATTGTTCATGATAGGCCAAAGGTAGAAATAACCCAAGTGTCCATAGATGAATGGATAAACAAAACATGGTGTAGACATATAATGGAATATTGTTAAGCTATAAAAAGGAATGAAATTTTGATATATGGGATAATGTGGATGGACCTTGGGAAAACATTATGTTTAGTGAAATAAGCCAGACACAAAAGAACAAATATTATATCATTTCACTTATATGAGGCACCTGGAACACGTAAATTCTTAGACACAGAAAATAATAGAGGTTTCCAGGGGATGGGGAGGAAGTGGGGAAAAAGCAGTCATTGTTTAATGGGTATGGAATTTTTGTTGGGGATACTGAAAGAGTTTGGGGTATAGACAGTGGTGATGGTTATACAACACTGTGGATATACTTAATGCCACTGAATTGTAAAGTTACTAATGGTTAAAATGATAAATACTATACTATGTATACTTTACTAGGATTGAAAAAAGAAAAAATAAGGGTATTACTACTTAGCTTTAAGGAGTCTAATGAGAATTAGTATGAAGTAACATGAAAACCTTGGCTCTTAAGGGCTTAACAACTGTTGCTTTCACTTTCTTCTTCTTCCATCTTCAACATCCTTCTTATGGTACCATCTCAGTGGTTCCTGGAAGTCCAACTAGTGGCCAGCATTGTAGAAATGTAGCTGGTTTGGGAAAGGGTAATCTTACCCTATGCCAGTCTGATATTAATATTAGGTTTTAGGTCTTTTCTGGGTAGTGACAGTTTTTGTTTTGTTTTATGACGGGGTCTCACTATGTTGCCCAGGCTGACCTTGAACTCTTGGGCTCAAGTGATCATCCCACCTCAGCCTCCCCAGTCACTGGGATTACAGGCACATGTCACTGCACCAGCTGACAGTTTTGTTTTTATACTAAAGAATGTATTTCTCCTCTTCTCAGTAAATGGCACCAACTTTCACCCAGCTGCACAGGCCAAGAACCTTGGAATCCCCCTGGACTCTTGTCTTTCTATAACAACCCACACCCAGTCGTCAGCAAATCCTGACAGCTATACCTTCAAAATATGTCTAGACTCTAACTACTCCTCATCCCCTCCATAGCTGACCCCTCGTCTGAGCTACTATCAACTGTCACCTGGGCCACTATGAGAGCTTTCTAACAGATATTCCTGTTTCCCTTTACCCTCCTACAACCTATTCTCCATCCAGGTGTTAGGGCCTGCCTTCAGAAGTCTGTCCAGTTATATCATTCTTGTGCTCAAAATTCTCTGATGGCATTTCATTGCAGAGTAAAATTCCGATTTCTCATCAGGACTTCACCAAGTCCATGCTAACCACTGGCAACCACCTGGATCTCATTTGCTGCCTCATGCCACCTCAAACATGCTGTTCTCTTTACTGATTAATGGGTAGAGAGGTTTTTTTTTTTTTCTTTTTCTTTTCTTTTTTTTTTTTTAAATGAGGAGGAGGCCGGGCCGCAGGGCCACGCGCAGCCCCCACCGCCCCGCGGTTGGTAGAGAGTTTTTGTTGTATGTCCTTACACAAGCAAGAACCTGCCCCAGGACCTTTGCACTCATGCTTACTCTTATGTTCTCACTTCATTCAGGCCCATTCAAATATCTTTCATCGAGAAGGCATTCCTAACAAATTGCTCCAAAGAAAAATAAATACTTAAGTATAAAACTAACAAAACATATAAAGGATCTATACGATGAAAATTATACAATGCTAATGAAAGAAATCAAAGGCAATCTAAATTTTTGGAGAGACATACTGTATTCCTGGATTGGATGATTCAACATAGCAAAGTTGTCAACTTTCCCTGAATTTATTCCCTAAACTTCTAGGTTTAATACAATTCCTATCAAAATCTCAACAAATTTTTCTGTAGACATAAACAAGCTTATTCTAGAATTTATATGGAAAGTGAAATGCCCTAGGCAATATTTTTTTTTTTGAGACGGAGTCTCACTCTGTTGCCCAGGCTAGAGTGCCGTGGTGTCAGCTTAGCTCACAGCAACCTCAAACTCCTAGGCTCAAGCAATCCTTCTGCCTTAGCCTCTCAAGTAGCTGGGACTACAGGCATGTGCCACCATGCTCCGCTAATTTTTTCTATATATTTTTAGTTGGCCAATTAATTTCTTTCTATTTATAGTAGAGATGGGGTCTTGCTCTTGCTCAGGCTGGTTTCGAACTCCTGACCTCAAGCAATCCGCCTGCCTTGGCCTCCCAGAGTGCTAGGATTACAGACGTGAGCCACTGTGCCTAGGTAATTTTTGAAAAAGTGTGAAGTGTGAAGAATCACTTCCTAATATTAAAGCTGACTAGATAGCTACGGTAATCAAAACAGTGTGGTTCTGGCAGGACAGGCATATAGATCAATGTAACAGAATAGAGAACCCAGAAACATGCCCACAAATATGGCCACTTGGCTTTTGATGAAATAGCAAAAGCGGTTCAATGGTGAAGGGAGAACTTTTCCAATAAATAGTGCTGGAGCAATTAGATATCCGTGGGCCAAAAACAATGAAACTCCACCTGAACCTCATACCTTAAACAAAAGTTAACTCAAAATGAATCATGTACTTAAATGTAAATGTAAAAGTATAAAAATTCTAGGAAAAAAATAGGAGAAAATCTTCAGAACTTATACTAGGCAAAGAGTTCTTAGACTTGACACCAAAATTATGACCCAAAGTCTGGTGCAGCAGCTTGAACCTGTAGTCCCAGCTGCTCAGGAGGCTGAAGTGGGAGGGTCACTTGAGCCTAGAAGTTCAAGGCTGGAGTGCACTATGGTCATGCCTGTGAATAGCCATTCCAGCTGGAAGTGTCTGTGAATAGCACTCCAGCCTGAGCAACATAGTGAGAATCTGTCTCTAGAATAAATTTAAAAAGCACAACCCAGAAGAGAAAAAATTGATAACTGGGATCTCATCAGAATTAAAAACTTTTGCTCTATGTTAAAAGAATGAAAAGGTAAATTATATATTGGTAGAAAATATTGCAATTCATGTCCAACAAAGGCCTTGTATCTAGAATACATAAAGAATTTAAAGGCCGGGCTCGGTGGCTCAAGCCTGTAATCCTAGCTCTCTGGGAGGCCGAGGTGGGCGGATCGTTTGAGCTCAGGAGTTCGAGACCAGCCTGAGCAAGAGCGAGACCCTGTCTCTACTATAAATAGAAAGAAATTAATTGGCCAACTAATATATATAGAGAAAAATGAGCCGGGCATGGTGGCGCATGCCTGTAGTCCCAGCTACTTGGGAGGCTGAGGCAGAAGGATTGCTTGAGCCCAGGAGTTTGAGGTTGCTGTGAGCTAGGCTGACGCCATGGCACTCACTCTAGCCTGGGCAA
>VSMD01098558.1:0-25831 GCA_008750895.1 Mirza zaza
ATTAACATTATAGGAAGTAGAGACAAACAAGTCACGATATAAATTTTAATGCAAGTTTTTGTGTTAGCCTGTCTGGATTGACTTTGAAGAGGAAAAAAAAAAAATAATAAAAGCCAAACAAGCAAGCCCTTACTCTTAATGGCTGGAGGAGGACAACATTAACACAAACACAAAATAATATCTCAAGTTTAGAATTCCATCGTAAAACACTTGGATTATGATATAGGAGGGGTACCAATTTAAATCAAATTCAGGCATTAAGACTGATAATAGAAAGTCCTCATAGATTTGAAAAGAGGAAAAGAGATGGAAGGGAGGAAGGAAGGGAGGAAGGAAGAGAGGGAGGGAGGGAAGAAAGGAAGGAGGAAGGGAGGGAGGGATGGAGGGAGGGAAGGGAGAGAAAAAATTGAGAGATATTTTACAAGGACTGTATTCCTTATCTATGTTCTAAACCTTGAAATTAAAGAAGAGATGCCTCCATTGTTAGATTCCCCAATTGAAAAGCAAGGCATATGTTTAACCACTTCAGTACCGTGCACACCAGAGGCGAAACCTTGCCCACAGCCGGCACTCATAGTCCCCACCATAGTTTGTGCTGTGCATTGACAACCGCTGGTACCAAAGTGGTTAAGTCATCGTTAAATATACACACATTTGTTTGAAATAATTTGATACTTTGTGTGTAACACACATTCACACATTTGTTTGAAATAATTTGATACTTTGTGTGTGTGTATGTGTGTGTAGAAAAATATCAATCTAGGCATTAGGGGAAAGGCAAAACATCATTATTTTTTGTAGAGACAGGGTTTCACTATGTTGCCCAGGCTGGTGTCCAACTCCTGACCTCAAGGGATCCTCCTGCCTCAGCCTACCAAAGTTCTGGGATTACAGGCAAGAGCTTCCTGGCTAGTGGTATGTAGGAATACCCATGATGTACAATGTCAGTTAAGTTTTACCTGCTGCACCAAAATGCACCTGCTCAGTGAGTTTTGCTTACATCCCTGAAAGTAGTTGGTTTACTAGCCCATCTATGGCATCTCATAGAATTTCTGCATTATCCAGTCAGCCTGAGACATAATCTCTCCAATAAGATAAACATGTTAGGTTAGATTCTCTAACTAATTCTAAATGTACTCACTGCTCTCTATATCTGTCATCCCCTGTATTCTTTAGAGTTCTCTTTACCTCTTACTAATTTATACTAATTAATTTATAAGTATTGAGGCTAGTTTTTTTGTTGTTTAGAAGGTATTTAAGGATTGTTTATATTCTTTATTTAATTTTTTATTCTTAATTATTATGGCTCCATAATACACATATTTATGAGGTATATGTGATATTTTGATACAAACATAAAATGGAATGGTCAAATTAAGGTAACTCAAGCATTTATCATTTCTTTAATTTAGGAACATCCCCATTCCATACTTTGATTTAGAAATATATAATAAATTATTGATAACTGTAATCTTATTGTGCTACCAAATACTAGATCTTATCCTTCTATCTAACTGTATTTTTGTACCGATTAACCATTCCCTCTTTATCCCCCCATCTCAACTACCTTTCCCAGCCTGTAATAACCATCATTCTACTCTCTATCTCCCTAAGTTCATTTTTTGTTGTTGTTAGCTCCCACATGTTCACAAGAACATGTGATTTTTGTCTGTCTGAGTCTGGCTTATTTCACTGAACATAATGCACTCCAGTTTCATCTATGTTGTTGCAAATGTAAAAATTTTATTTTTTCATGACTGAATAATATTCCTTAGTGTATATGTACCACATTTTCTTATTCCATTCATGCATTGACAGATACAGGTTTATTCCACATCTTAGCTTATTAATTCATTTTGAGTTATCTCATTTTGGTATATATGTCTTTTTTATTGCCAGTACCATGCCATTTTGTTTAATATAGCTTTGTACTATAATTTAAAGTCAAATAATTTGATTCCTCTAGGTTTGTTATTTTTGATCAGGATTGCTTTATATATATAATGTATCAGAATATTGTGGGAGTACAAATGTTTAGGTTACATATATTGCCTTTGCCCCACCTGAGTCAGAGCTACAAGTGTATGTTACTGATTTTTTTAATGTTGATTTTGTATCCTACAACTTTAGTGAATTTAATTATCAGCTCTAATAGATTTTTGGTAGAATCTCTAGGTTTTTCTAAATATAAGATCACATCACCTGAAAAAGGAACAGTTTAACTTCTTCCTTTCCAATTTGGATGCCCTTTATTTCCTTTTCTTATCTATTTGCTCTAAGACTTCTAGTACTATGTTGAATACAGGGTGAAGGTAGCCATCCTTGTCTTGTTCCATATCTTAGAGGAGAGGCTTTCAGTTTTTCCCCATTCACTATGATACTAGCTGTGGATATATTATATATGGCTTTTATTGTGTTGAAGTCTGTTTCTAGTTTACTCAGTTTTTTTGAGAGTTTTTAGTCATGAATGGATGTGAAATTTTATCAAATGCTTTTTTGGCATCTATTGAAATGATCATATGTTTTGAAGCATTTTGGCATCGTTGGGATAAATCTCACTTTATTATGATGAATGATCCTCTTATTGTGTTGTTGAATTCAGTTGCTTAGTATTCTGTTGAGATATTTACATCTGAGTTAGTCTCAGATATTGCTCTGTAGTTTTCTTTTTTGTGTGTGTCTTTTTCTGTTTCTGATATCAGAATGATACTAGCCTTGTGTAATGAGTTTGAATGTATCCCCCTCTTGATTTTTTTGGAAAGTTTGAGTACGATTGGTGTTAATTCTTCTTCATATGTTTGTTAGAATTCTGCAGTGAAGCCACCAGGTCCTGGGGCTTTAAGGGAGAATTTTTATTACTGCTTCTGTATCACAACTTGTTATTGGCCTATTAACATTATGGGTTTCTTTGTGGTTCAATATTGGTAGGTTTATGTGTCTGAGAATTTATCTTTTTCTTCTAGGTTTTCCAATTTATTTGCTCATAGTAGACTACTGTAATAGTCTGTAATGATACTTTTAATTTCTATAGTATCAGTTGTAATGTCTCTTTTTTATCTCTGGTTTTATTTCAATGGGTCTTCTTTTCTTGTGTGGCTAAAAGTTTGTCAATTCTGTTTATATTTTCAAAAACAACTTTTGACTTTATTTTTTTTTATTCTTTAGTCTCAATTTTATTTATTTTTGCTCTGGTCTTCATTATTTATTTTCTTCTATTAATTTTAAGTTGGGCTTACTCTTGCTTATCTAGTTTGTTAAGATGAATCATTTGGTTATTTATTTGAAGCATTCCTACTTTTTTGATGTAGTTGTTTATTGCTGTGAAATTCCCCTTTAGTGTTGTTTTTCCTGTATCTAATAATTTTTGGTATGTTATGCTTTCATTTTCATTTCCCTCAAGAAGTTTTAAAATTTTCTTCTTAATTTATTCATTGACCCATGGTTGTTCAGGAACATGTTGCTTAAGTTCCATGTGTTTGTAGAATTTCCAAAGTTCTTGTTATTGATTTTTATTTTTATTCTATTATAGTCAGAAAAGATACTTGATATGATTTCATTTTAAAAACATTGAGACATATTTTGTGGCCTAACATATGGTCTATCCTTGAGAATGTCCCATATGTGGAGAAGAATGTGTATTCTGTATCTGTTGGATAAAATGTTCTATAACTGTCTACTAGGTACATTTCAATCATAGGAAAGATGAAGTCTGATGTTTGTTTTTTGATTTTCTCTTTAGATGATCTGTCCACTGCTCTAAGTCACATGTTGAAGTCCTCAGTTATTATTGTATTGGGGTCTATCTCTTTCTTTAGCACTAATAATATTTGCTTTACATATCTGTGTGTTCTAGAATTGGTTGCATATAAATTTATAATTCTTATATCCTCTTGCTGAATTAAAATGCCCCTGTTCAAATTACTGGTGTGTTATTTTCTCCTGACTGGACCCTGTACAAATATGTTTCTATGGAAGTCTTTCTCCTTTTTTCAAAAGCTCTCCTTTCCATTTCACAGAGATTAAAACCAAAGGCATAGGAATCAGACTGCCTGAGTTTGAATTCTGATTTAGTACTCAATTTTGTGGTAATCTTTGGCACAATTACTCTAGCCCCTGACCTCTGATTCCTAAACTGCAAAATGGAGGTGACAAAAATAGTACTTGCCTCATAGGGCTGTTATGAGGATTAAATAAGTTTAGGTTCATTCATGCTAGACCCATAAAACAATATCAGACAAATAAGAAACCATTAAAGTTACCTACCTGTATTATCATTACTATTATTTTTTAATCTCCTGTTTATAGGGTTATAGTCACAGAAAAACATAATATAAAAATTCTTTCATAATTTATATGTAGTATATAAAAGTGAAAATGGAGTGTAACTTAAACATTCGCCTTATACAGGAAGCTTTTCCTGACCATCTTCTCATCTTCCTATTTCTTTGCATCATACACAACTGTCATTGCAATTATCACACTGCACTGTAAACAGTTTCTTAAAAAATCTATCTCGTAGAGTGAAATGAGAGTCAGAGGCTGCATTTCACTCATATCTCACACATAGCAAATACTTATGAAATGTTTAAGGAAAGAGGGCAAGAGGGAAAAAAGTAAATTTGTTTTGTCCATACCATTCCTCTCAATTTTCAAGACACAAAACTAACCTGAAGTATAAAACTGATCCTGTCACCTCTAATCAGGAAACCTATTTTATTTCCTGTGACACAGAAGAGAAAGAGGGAAGTACAAATCTAATGGGGTCAAGTGTTGATGGAAGTTAGACAGAGATCAGTTTTGTGCTTCATAGTTAAAGATCTGTGGGTTCTGCTACCACATGCTGACTAGAGTAAACAGTATATTCAAACCTAAATCACCTCTTTTTTGGTTTTCCTTAATTAGGCTGTTAATGAGCTAATGTTTCCAATAGACTGTGAAATTAACACAATGTGTTGTCTACTGTGATTGCTAACTAAACATTTTCACTGGACATAAAATGTGTTTCACCCCCAATGTGACTTTTTTCCTATTTATAAAATAATAAAAAATGACAGCTTCAAAGAGGTGCAGGTGTCTGGTGGGTGAATAAATAAACACTCCCAGCATGTGGAACAATTAAATAATCTCAAACAGAATGGGATCATAGGCAGATGCAGACACAACAGGAACAAACTTAACAGGCAAAGGGAAAGACTCCAAGGAAATCTCCAACAGAGGAACTTGGCTCAGCAGGCTGAGCAATCATGCTTCTGTCCCTTTGGCAATTAAGAATGCTCTGGACGTTCTCTCTATGCCTAGAGGAGGAAGCTCTTCAGGCAATTTTGAGGGAATAATGATTAAATTGAACATTGCCAGGTAATCAGAACACTGAGTGTACTCACAAACAAGTCCTCCTCAGCAAAACCACAGCACTAAATATTCTTTATGCAAGCACCATGTTTCCTTGCCTCTGTGTCCCATTCCTTCTATGCAGAATCACTTTTTCTTGCTGATAATATTCTATATTTTGACAATTAAATTATATTCATTCTAAAAACTTTAAAGGTTACTTTTTTCATGAAGCATTACCTAATATTACTGCTAGCTTTGTGTGAATTAAAATAGCACCTCCTTTTTAAAATTTTTCTAATAAAATTGACTAGTTTAATGGTTTGGGGGAACATTTATTATATTTCATGTAATGATGTGGCATCTTTAAAAATTACAGTGCAGAATATAATGAAAAAATGAGACAGAAACTACTGCAGCAGTTTGGGAGAGGAACAATTCATATCAAGTTTGGGTGATGAAAGAAATTTTCCTGTAGAAGCTGGTTTGAGACTTGAAGAATAGAAAGGATTTCAATAGGCAGAGATGATGACAGTATGTTTCAGAAAGAAGATAACCCAGCAAGAAAGGAAGAAATAAGGGGTGCTATACTGGATTTGGAGAATTAGCAAGAAAAAGTTAAAGCTAAGCAAGGAGATTAAGTCAAGAGAGGGAAGTAAATTGCATGTTAAGTAGGAGCTTTTTCACTTAGTCTATTAAATAGTTTGAGAACCACTAAGGGTTTTAAATTTGAAGAGATTACTGAGTCTGATTCTGTGGTTATCTTTAAAGTTTGTAAAAAAATAAGTTTCTTATTTTACTCAAAATAATATATTTTAAAAGTGAAAGAAATGGTGAAAAATAAGAATTCTAGAGGAAAATGTTGGAAATACTCTTCTAGACATTGGCCTAGGCAAAGAATTTATGAGGAAGAGCCAAAAGGCAATCACAGCAACAACAAAAATAAATAAATGGGACCTGATCAAATTAAAAAGCTTCTGTACAGCCAAAGAAACTGTTATGACAGCAAACAGACAACCTACAAAACGGGAGAAAATTTTCCCAAGTTACACATCTGATAAAGGGCTGATAACTAGAATCTATGTAGAACTCAGGAAAATCAGCAAGAAAAAAATCAAATAACCCTATCAAAAAGTGGACAAAGGACATGAACAAAAACTTTTCAAAAGCAGACAGAATAATGGCCAAGAAACATGAAAAAATGCTTAACATCTCTAATCATCAGGGAAATGCAAATCAAAACCACAATGAGATATCATTTATCTCCAGTGAGAATGGCCTTTAACAAAAAGTCCCAAAACAATAAATGTTGGCATGGATGTGGAGAGATAGGAACACTCCTACACTGCTGGTGGGACTGCAAACTAGTACAACCTTTGTGGAAAGCAATATGGAGATACCTTAAAGCGATACACGCAGATCTACCATTTGATCCAGCAATTCCACTACTGGGCATTTACCCAAAAGAACAAAAGACACTCTATAAAAAAGACACCTGCACTTGAATGCTTATAGCAGCACAATTTACAATTGCAAAGATATGGAAACAACCCAAGTGCCCATCAATACATGAGTAGATTAATAAAATGGGGAATATGTATACCATGGAGTACTATTCACCTATTAGAAAAATGGCAATATAGCACCTCTTTTACTTTCCTAGATAGAGCTGGAACACATTCTACTAAGTGAAGTAACCCAAGAATGGAAAAATAAGCACCACATGTACTCACCAGCAAATTGGTATTAATTGTTCAACACCTAAGTGGACATATAGGAATAATATTTGTTGGGCATTGGGCAGATGGGAGGGGGAGGAGGGAATGGGTATATACATACATAATGAGTGCGATGTGCACCTGGGGTTGAAGCTCTGACTCTGGGGGGAAAGGGGAGGAAACCAACACACGTAACCTAAACATTTGTATCCCCATAATATGCTGAAATAAATTTTAAAAAAGACAAAAAAAAAGAAATTAAACTGCATTGTCAAATTTTAGAAAGGATGCCTAAAATGGCTAATAAAATGCAATCATTATATACACAGAAAAAATACCAATCACTCAGATTTGTACAAAGCAAATATATAAAATAAAAAATATATATAATAAAAATATATTTTATATATAATAAAAAATATATATAAATATATAAATACAATATATAAATACTTATATATATATAAAATATATGTATAAATATATATATAAAAATACAATGACTTATTTTAAAAATGTGGGAAACTTGCAAACAAAAGCTAAGACATTAAGA
This sequence comes from Mirza zaza, assembly GCA_008750895.1. Classification (NCBI taxonomy): domain Eukaryota; kingdom Metazoa; phylum Chordata; class Mammalia; order Primates; family Cheirogaleidae; genus Mirza; species Mirza zaza. The sequence goes on from VSMD01098558.1 coordinate 7,600, forward strand.
AACAAACGCCAGCCTGAGCAAGAGCGAGACCCCATCTCTACTATAAACGGAAAGAAATTAATTGGCCAACTAATATATATAGAAAAAAATTAGCCGGGCATGGTGGCGCATGCCTGTAGTCCCAGTTGCTTGGGAGGCTGAGGCAGCAGGATTGCTTGAGCCCAGGAGTTTGAGGTTGCTGTGAGCTAGGCTGACGCCACGGCACTCACTCTAGCCTGGGCAATAAAGTGAGACTCTGTCTCAAAAAAAAAAAGAAAAGAAACAAATTGATCTGATGCAGAAAAGTATTAACAAGATAGAAATCTGTATGATCATTTCAATTAAAACTTTTAAAGTCATATGGAAAAGCAGGTTTTGTAATCTTATTTTCATTATCTTATGGAATTTTAAACTTTATAAGGCAAGCCATTATCTAGATTGAAAATTTATACAACCTCTATGGAAAACAGTATAGAGATTCCTCAAAGAACTTAAAGGAGACCTATCATTTGATCCAGCAATCCCACTACTGGATATTTACCCAAAGGAAAATGAGTCATTTTATCAAAATTATACCTACATGTGAATGTTTATTGCAGCACAATTCACGATTGCAAAGATGTGGAATAAACCCAAATGCTCATCAATTCATGAGTAGATTAACAAAATGTGATATATGTATATTATAGAATACTACTTAGCCATGAAGAAGGATGAATTCAGGCCTTTTGCAACATTTTGGATAGAACTGAAGACCCTTATCTTGAGTGAAGTGTCTAAAGAATGGCAAAACAAACAGCACATGTACTCACTATTAAATTGGAACTAACCAATGAGCACACATGTGTATAGAGGGAAGTAAAATTGAGTGGAAATCAAGCAGGGGGTGGGAGAAGGATGGGATAAGTGAAAACCTACCTAATGGGTACAATGAACACTATCTAGGTGACAGGCACACTTATAACCCTGACTCAAGCATAACAAAAATGATTCATTCATGTAACCAATAATATTTGTACCCTCATAATATTTTGAAATAACAATTAAGAAAAATAAAAAGATTTTTAAAATATTTTATTTCGATGTATAACAAATGCATAAAATAAAATATATCAAATGCTAAAAGTTTAAATTTGATCTCATGTTGTTCATTCAAATACTAAATAAAAAACTTCTTTCACTGGAAAGTAATAACATCTATGAGTAAAATAACTTTAATAGTCCTGAAACACAGAAATTGCTCCACAAAGTCACATAACCCAAGTAGTTAAATTATATACTTAATAGAGTATGTAGAAATACAAAATTTTACTTTAGGAAATAAAAATTCAATGCATTAAATTTTATATGGGCTTCAACTTCTTCTTAACAAAGTGTGAGTTCTTGTTTTAACATCTTTATTTCAACAATACAAGGACCTGAAAATTTGTTTATTCACATAGACAAAAAAAAGGCATGGTATAATAACGAACCTGACATGAAGATGAATGACTGCAATTAGCTTTCTCATTAGTTTTAACTAAGATCACTTCTTTAGCCATGACTGATTTATCTCTGTTTCACTTCTCTAGTACTTTAGGAAGTTGCCTGGCAAGTAAACGTAATTAATTTAAAAATCTAGACAGCGAGTTTCTATTTTCCGTTAGGTTGATCTGTGGCTGACACTCAAGGAAAGGCACATAACCATATGCTTTTGCTATTATTACTATAGGAAAATGATCAATGATATTAAAACAGAACATTTATAACATATAGTAATGGGTATATAATGTATGTCTATATTTCATATGATGAAGAAAAAGGTAAACATTTAGAACAAGTATCTAGAGAATTCTTGAAAAATCCTAGATTTATCTCACGTTCCTGAGTCTGTTGCCTTCTCACTTCCTCTTTTATAATTATACCACAGATGGTGGGGATTGTAGGGATAAGCATATTGATGGGATGAACAAGAAGAGTTCACTGAAAGGTTAGGATTCTTTTTTGGTGATCAGGCTTGCTAAGGTAAGAAGACATATGAAACTATACTCTTCTCTAGGTTTACAGAAAGCCATAGACCAGTACCGGAGGGAATATTTCATTTGTCTTCTAGTCTTAGATGAAGATTAACATTTTTTTGCTTTTCTGATGAAGATTCAACTTACAGAAGCCTGTGAGATCTTTAGGAGAAACTCTTTGTGTGCCTGTGCCAGGGTGTAGTCTAGGGAGGAATTTTCCAAATTGTCTCCCTCATATCTCCCCTGGAGTGAAGGTGGTATGGGATTGGTGCAATGCGGGGCTCTCAAACCTTAATATTGGAAAAGATACTGGTGCTTTCACTTGAAAACCTGAAATCATAGAAGCTCTCTATCCGTGTCTAAGTGAAGGACAAATGGTTTGGTCATGTAGATATGTTGACACTTACGTCAGTCTTAAGTAGAGAGAACACTACAACAGGGAAAGGCAAAATGGAACAAAGCATTAACAACAACAATAAAATCCACTTAGACTTAGAACCTGAGAATGAAGACCAATATGAACATTTAGACCAGGAAGTATCCTTTGAAATAGACCTAATGGAAGAGTCACATGTAAAATAAGACATTTCTCTAAGTAATTCTGGGTCCTTTTAGTGGAAGTCATTAGCAAAGAAAATTATGTTAGGGGAGCTCATTACTGGTACAATGACATTGCTTCCAAAAAATTTCAGTGGAAAGAAGTTGAAGAAATATATATTTCAAAATGTGTATCCAAAGTGAGATTTACAATTCAGTTTGGATACTATAGTTTTTACTTTAATTTCTTCAATAATAGCTATGTCCTCTGTAGCAATGGAAATTATTGATTCTGAAAATCATTAACATAATTTCTTAGTTGCTTTATTCTATTTTATAAACAAAATAATTTCAAAATAATGATGCTTATAAGAGTACTAAGCTGTTGCACCTTGCATAATGGTAGATTTTATAGAAAATAAAATTTGTCAAGTGTTCTCATCAATAATATTTAAAAGGAGAAGAAGAAAGGAAGTACAAACAAAAGAGAGAAGGGCAAGAAGGTCATGACTTTACCTTGAAGTAACATACTCCATCGATGATATTGATGAAGAAAGAAAGACTTGTGGACAGCTGTGTATTGCACAGGCAGGATGCAATAGGAGATGGTAGAAATATAGTCACAGTGCTGTAGGAATACTGAATTAAAAAACGTGGCTATACTCTGAAGTTTGGGAATGTTTTTACACCATCTTGGCTTGGCACTAAAGAATGAGAAGCATTTCAAAGAGCAAGAATAACTGAGAAGTCATTCTAGACTGAAAGGATTAATGTTAGAATCAAACTAAGCCAACTAAATAATAGAAAAGTAAACATAATGGGAGAATGTATTATTTTTATCATGATAATAAACATGAATTAGATCATGATATCCTCACCTCCACTTAATCATATCCAGATGGTGATTATATTAATTTCCAAAACCTGAGATAAGAGAATATATTTCACAAATGGAATTCTTGGAAATTATTTTATACTGCTTCTTCTGATTTTCTATTTATGCCACTCCATTGCTAGTTTTATAATTATTATTTCTCACATTTCTCTATTAAAATGACGACATTCAAGATTATAAAAATATACAGATATATTTCTTGGAACCCATACTTTATAAGAGAAGTTATTAATAAGTGATATTTTGAAAACGTGAAATAATAGAGAAGGAAGGATGCAAATATATCCTTTTCAAAGGATATATGCCAAAGTCTGAAGCTTAAATTGACATATAATGAAAAATAAAGTCAATGATTGATTGTTAAGGCACAGATAGTAAGGATTCACAATGAGCACTATAATTCACAGGTCTCAATGATATGCAGAACACAAATGCATGCTAGGTATATAATTTCCTCTTCTAAAAATCATAAGACATTTATATGAAAGTGAGTCACTCAAAAATAACAAATTAAGATACAGAACTTTTTATTGTCTTAAAAGTATAATGTGTGATTTATGAAATTATTTTATTCTTTGACAAATACACATATGAACAAAATAAAATACATGAAGCTTTATGTATAACAACATATTCCAATTTCATTTTCTAATGTTAAAACTAAGTGATGGACTTATCTTTTGTATTTTAAGTTACACCTCCACAAATAAGGTATTTACACTTATTCTGGTATGGCATAGCACTGTGGTCCCCAACCCCTGGGCTGCGGACAGGTACAGGTCTGTGGCACGTTAGGAACCAGGCCACACAGCAGGAGGTGAGCGGTGGGCAAGTGAGTGAAGCTTCATCTGTATTTACAGCTACTCCCCATCGCTCCCATCACCACCTGAGCTCCATCTCCTGTCAGATTGGTGGTGGCATTAGATTCTCATAGGCTGCAAACCCTACTATAAACTGCACATGTGAGGGATCTAGATTGCGTGCTCCTTATGAGAATTTCTCCAAAACCATCCCCACCCTCCAAGTTCCCAGTTTGTCAAAAAATTGTCTTCCATGAAACTGGTCCCTGGTGCCAAAAAGCTTGGGGACCACTGGCATTACAGAATGATGCTAGCCATTTATTCTTTATTCTTTCTTCCACATATCAGTGAATGAATCCATGAAATTTCTAGATGATTGTATCCAAATGATTTTGGCTGAATATAACAGATAAACTATCCATAGAGGCTTTGACAGGTGGAAATTTAGGTGGCTTCATGTAACAAGAATTAGAAAGAGGGAAGACAGGTTGTGATAATAGCTGAATAATTTTATTAGGAACCTATATTCCTTTGTTTTTTTTTCCTTTTTGTCATTCTTAATAGTTTTGGCTTATTCTTCAAAGTTACATGCTAATTGGTGACCACAAAGCTTTCAGTATTCCCAACCAGGGAAGGGAAACAGAAATACAAGGCAAAGAGGAAGAACCCTGATGACTGCTTCTATTTTTCAAATATAGAAAGAAAGAAAAGGAGAAAGAAATATAGATCTCTTCCAGTAGCCACACCTAGATACCTAATACATCTGTTTGGCAAGAAATTTTGGAATTGTCTATAATGTACCTACCTTAGAGTTTTGGAAATGAATTCTTTAATTGGGCTCTTTGCTATCTAAAACAAAATACAGCTTATGTAAGCAAAGGAGAGAAAACAGGGCTAATTAGTATGCAAAAAGAACACAATGTCAAAGTCAGTAACCCAATTATTACTATTGAATCCATCAAGCATAAACAAAAAGAGAGAAACACTATGTTTATGGATCAAAATATTTCATATTATTAATATGTGAATTCTTTCGAATTTGACCTATAAATGTGATGCTATACAAATTGCAGTTTCAGTAGAATTTTGAAATACTACCTCATACTTGTAAGGATAGCTATTATAAAAAGGACAAAAGATAACAAATGTTAGCAAGGATGGGCAGAACAGAAATCTCTAGTACATTGTCAGTAGCCATGTATGTTGTACATCTACTACAGAAAACAGTATGGAGGTTAATAAGGAAGTTTAACAAAAAATAGAGGAGGGAATACACCCAACCGCATTCTATATGGCCAGTATTACCTTTATACCAAAACCAAACAAGGACACAATGACCAAAGAAAACAAACCAAAGGCAAATATCTCTGATGAACATAGACGATGCAAAATCCTCAAAAAAATACTAGCAAACTGAATTCAACAACAAATTAAAAGGATCATTTATCATGATCAAGTGGGATTTATCCCAGGGATGCTAGGATGATTCTACATAAGCAAATCAGTAAATGAGATACATTATATCAACAGAATAAAGGACAAAAATCATATGGTCATTTCAATAGCTGTCAAAAAAGGATATGATAAAATTAAACATCCCTTCATGATAAAAACTCTCAAAAACTGGGTACAGAAGGAGCATAGTTTGACATGATAAAAGCAATAAATGAGAAATCCACAGCTAGCATCATAATGAAGGAAGGGGGAGGACTGAAAGAAGGCTTTACCTCTGAGATCTGGAACAAGGTAAGGATGCCTGCTTTCACCACTGGTATTCAACATAGCACTAGACGTTCTAGCCAAAGCAATTATATAAGAGTAAGAAAGAAGGGCATACAAATTAGAAAGGAAGAAGTCACATTATCCTTGTTTTCAGGAGACATGATCTTATATTTAGAAAAACCTAAAGACTCCACTAAAAAACTACTACAACTATTAGAATTGATAAACAAAATCAACATTAAAAAATCAGTAGCATTTCTATATGCCAACAGCAAAAAATCTGAAAAAGAAACCAAGAAAGTAACCCCATGTACAATAGCTAAAAGTGAAATGAAATACCTAAGAATAAACTTAACCAAAGAAGTGAAGAATCTACAATAAAAACTACAAACATTGATGAAAGAAATTGAAAAAGATACACAAAAGGTAAAGATATTCCATGGTTTTGGATTGGAAAAATCAGTATTATTAAAATGTGCATATTACCCAAAGCAATCCACAGATTCAATGTAATCCCTATCAAGATACCAATGATGTTTCTCACAGAAATAGAAAAAGTAATCCTAAAATCCTATATGGACCCACAAGAGACTCAAAATAGCCAAAGCAATCCGGAGCAAAAAGAACAAAACTGGAGGCATCATATTACCTGACTTCAATTATACTATAAAGCTATAGTAACCAAAATGACATGGAGCTAGCATAACAACAGTCTAATGAAATAGACCAGATAACCCAGAAATAAATCCATACATTTATAATCAACTCTTTTCAACAAAGTTGCCAAGAACATACAATGAGTAAAGGACAATCTCTTTAATAAATGATGCTGGAAAAACGGGATGTACAAATGCAAATGAATGAAACTAGATTCCTATCTCTCACCATATACCAAAATCAAAGAAAATAGATTATTAACGACTTAAGCCTAAAACAAGAAACTATGAAATAACTACTTGACAACATTAGGGAAACACTCCAAGACATTGGTCTGTGAAAAAATATCTTGTGTAAAACCTAAAAAGCACAGGTAACCAAAGCAAAATGAACAAACAGAATTACATCCTGCTAAAAAGCTTCTGGACAACAAACATAACAGTCAACAAAGTAAAGAGACTACCCACAGCATGGGAGGACATATTTGCAAACTACCTACTTGAGAACAGGTTAATAACCAGAAAACACAAGGAACTTAAATAACTCAATAGGAAAAAAACAATCTGAAGAAAAATGGGTAAAAGATCCAAATAGACATTCTCAAAAGAAGACATACAAATAGCCAATAGTTATATTTAAAAATAATCAACATTACTAAACATCAGAAAATGAAAATCAAAACTACAATGAGATATCATCTTACCCCAGTTAAAATAGTGTTATCCAAAAGCCAGACAATAACAAATGCTGAAGATTATGTGGAAGACAAGAACACTCTTACACTGTTTGTTGGAATATAAACTAGTACAGCCATTACACAAAACAGTAGAGACATTACTCAGAAAAGTAAAAACAGAACTAACACATGATCCAGCTATCCTGCTGCAGGATTATATATGCAAGAGAAACCAAATCAGTATATCTAAGAGACAGGTGCACTTTCATGTTTATCACAGCCACTATTCACAATAGTCAAGACATGGAATAACCTGTGTCAATGGATGATGGATAAAGAAAATGTGACACACATACACAATGGAATATTATTCAGCCATGAAGAAGAATAAAATCCTATCATTTGCAACAACATAGATGGAACTGGAGGACTGTAGTTTCAGCTACTTGGGAGGCTGAGGCAGGTGGATTGCTTGAACTCTGAAGTTCAGGGCTATAGTAGTGCACTATAATTGTGTTTGTGAATAACCACTACCCTCCAGCAAAGGCAATATAGTGAGACCCTGTCTCTATTAAAAAACAAATTTCAGGTTTTGGAGCATTTCAGAGTTTGGATTTTTGGATTTAGGGTACTCAACCTGTGGTAATAAATTTACTATTTATTTGTATTCTATAAAATCAGATTGTAAATCTCAAATATACATAATAAAATTTATTTTAAGTTAAAAAAGTAATTGACAAGCTGATTCTCAAAAATGTCCTGAACTTTTGAAAAAAGAATGAAATTGAAGGACTCACATTACTTCAAGAGTAAACAAGTGAGTGTGATAGTAGCTAAAAAAAAAAAAAAAAAAGGAGAGAAGGATCAGTGGAACAAAATTGACATTGGCAACAAGTTTAATCTCACATAGATAGTCAGTTGATTTTTGACAAAGTTGTCGAGATTACGAGAAAGGAAGATGTTCTCAATAAATGATGCTGGAACAACTGTACATGGATGTGCAAAAGAAAAAAAAATGACCCTTGATTTCTACCTTGCATCAAATTCAAAAATTAACTCAAAATGGATGAGACCTAAATAGAAGACCTAAAATTATAAAACTTCTAGAAATGAACACAAAAAATGATTCAAAATTTCTTTAGGCAAAGATTTGTTAAATAGGATACAAAATTAATCTATAAGAGAAAAAAATGATGAAGTAGACATCATCAAAATTTAAAATGTCTGATATTCAAAGTCACTGTTAAGAAATTGAGATGAAAAGACACAGACTGGGAGAAAATATTTTCAATCCTATATCTCACTGAGGACTTATATCCAGAATACCAAACAAACACTCACTTCCCTTTTTGAGCTTCCGTCCTCCCAGGACCTGCAACAGGATTTTGTTATTACTCTACAATAGAAAGATGCAGTGGGATCAGGACATTACTCAGAGAACTTAGACAATTGAGGGAAGTGGAATTAATTTAACTGCTAACTTAATAATCTTCACTAGGACATGCTTAACAGATCCTTCAAGTTCTGACTCCTAATTTCCTATAGACTTATTTTTCACTCTCTCTCTATCAGATTGCATGTGAGGAATTACCATTAGTACAACAATTTGAACTGCAATTTTAGTTCTGTATGCAAAATTTACCTATAGGTCAGGCTATTCAGTGATTAAATTCCCAACAGGTCTAGGTGTCAACGTTATTTGTAAAACTTTGACCTCATTTAAGAATCTTTGGTTTTTTGGTGTGTGTGTTTTTTTTTTTTTGACACCAAAAGTACATGATAGAATTTAGTTAATTGTTGATCAGCATCCTGCAGATAAAGTTGCCAGAGTAATTATCTAAAATGACTAAATGTTTTGGGATTTTATATATGCAATCATTGTCAAGAATGAATAATAGGATCAGAGAGCTATTAAAATGCAAAGAAGAGATCATTCCCAAAAATCATGAACTATTCACATTTACAAGTGAAACTATAATTATCATACAGTATAGAAGGGAAAGGGATCTAACATTGATTAAGCACCTACTGTGTATCAACCATCTTGCCATTTAATTTTCAAATCTTATCCACAGAACAGCTCTTTGAAGTAATCAATAACATCTTCATTATATGCATATACAAAAATATAAGTCTGGTGAGAATTTAAAAAATTGACAAGATCACACAGCCCTTAGAAGGTGACCTGGTACTTGAACCCAAGTATATCAGACTTGTAAGACTTTCTCACTATAATAAAAATTGCTTAAAGAGGGGAGAAAGTTATGTATTATCAGGGTAAAAGTCAATTCTGAGACAGAAAAAAATAAAACAATTTGAGACAACATTCAGAATTTTATACCTTACTTACACCATACTTTATTTTGAAAATATAATTCACCAATTGATATTTTAACTATTCATATTTAATGGCTTTTAGTATAACTTCCCAGCAATCCTATTTTAATAAAATAATTTGTAACTTTTTAAATAAAAAAATATAAATTATTCTATTGACATCTAGTGTTTTATATATAATTCATAGTAAAACAAGCTTTTAAAATTGTATAATAATTTATCCTTATGAGAAAGTTTTACAGAAAACCCCTTGTATAAAATTTTAGTTTATTTTCCATAGAAAAGTTTAAATTACATGTTCTGAAAATGTTATTCTCTAAAGATAAGTAAACATGTAAAATTGATTTCTGTCTGATCATTATTTAGAGAACATGAACATTTGAAATACATGAGGAAAACAAGCAGAATTAATTTCACCACTAAACAGTATACATTGAGACTGATATAGCACACTCCTTAGAATACTCCGCATATGAAAAAAAATTTTCCCGAGTCTTAACCAATATCCCCTGAAGGCAATGGACATTATAAGGATTATAAATAGTGTGAAAAGAAATAATATCCAGAAACTATATATGCTGAAAACTCACTGAGTTTCTCTCTCTGAATGTGCTATACAACTATGTTTTAATGATTTAGCGCTAGATATGAGCAACATTAAAGAAAAACAAGAGTAATTAATGAGTTGTCCATGTTAGCATATCAGTAAATTCTTGTAGAGCACAAAGTCTATACATGGCACTGGGCTAGAAGCTCTTCACCACCTCTGCTGTCCAAGGAAATAACATGTTTTTCTGCATATAGAATAAGCTACTAAATGAAAATTTGATTAAGTTTTAATAGCTGAATATATATACATACACACACACACACACACACACATATACATATATATTTTTTCAGGGCCTTAAATGTTACTAATGCTACATATACCTCAGTGTAAAATTTAGCTGAGTTGAATTTTGCTCCAGAAGTTATCTGATTATTTTATTCTGACATTTAAATGTGTGTAATATAATTATACAGAAGCTAAACAACTATAATGATGAAGAACAGAAGTGTAAATAAAATGTGATTTAACGGCTGGCTGTGTTAGTTGTTTATCTTCCCTGCATACAGAGCTGCTTTTTTGTATTACCTTTCATATTTATAGAATAAATTATTTCATTAATCACTATGAAATACACCTAGCATATTTTTCCTACATACCTGTTTTATTTGCCACTTTAAAAAAATCTATCTATAACACACCATAAGGTTTCAACATAAATAACAACTTAACAGCAACTGTGGCATTTATTACCAATTTATAGGCATGTACTTTTAAGGCTGGCTCTCAAGATGCTATAGATGCATTAGCCAAGAGCTAAGCAGTTGCTGATATAGCATGTACTAATGCAATATTTTTGATAACTGAGCAGATCAATTCTCATACCAAGTATTGCTGCAAGAATTTCAGATTAAAATATTTATGAGTACCTTGAGATATTTTGGACAATAAAAACAGAACAATTGCATTTATTGGTTTATTTTCTCTGCATTCCTCTCATAACTCAAATCTGTAAAAGAGAATAATCTTAAACTGGAAAGATTATAATTGCCAGGTGGAAAATACATTACTTTTCCATCACTATTTTTAATATTTAGCCTAGGGAGAAACAGTTACATAAAGGGAAACTAAGCAGAGAAAACCACACATATTAAAAAAAAAAATGTTAACAAAACTTGAAAGCATGTTGTTGTGAGGGTGGCCAGAGTCAGGAGAGAATTTTTCAGACCTCATTATATTTGTCAAAATAAAATGTAAAAAGCAATAAGGAGAAATATGGAGACTAAAAGTTAAGAATCATTTAAAGACTAAGTCATGATCCTAATAAGAAATGATTCTAATTAAAAATGATAAACTTGATCATTTATAGTACATTAAAAAATACATCATCCTTGTATTGTGAAAATGGTAAGACAAATCCTTTTAAACTTCGCTAAAATGAAGTAATACGTTTTTGTCAATTCTAATCAGACTGTGTCTCCTACAGTCTGTTGGATTGTCAAACTTGGTTGAATAGTGACAAAATTCAGAGTACTTTGAAGAACTTATGAAAAATAGAAAAAAACAAATTGAGTAGGGAATAATTATATAGTAGACTGCTATAATAACAAAAATGCATCTGTGGTTTCTAAAAATTCAGAACACTCAGCTAAAAACAAGAGAGGTTTCTTCTTCTGGCTCTGCCACTATTTCACTGTATGTCCTTTGATAACATATTGAGTCTTCCATAGCCTCCTCTTCCTTCTTTATAAAATCAGAGAAGAGGCTTGACAAAAAAAAAAAAAAAAAAAAATCCTAAAATCCTTCTAGTAGCCAAGTTCTACTATTTTACATTATTCTTCTTCTCTCGTCTCTTTATTTCAGCCTTTTATTTTTACTTATCTTCTCCTACCTTCTTTTTCACTTTATTCCCTTTTCTCCCTTGTCCTCTCTTGCACACTTGTTTGTGTATGCAAGAGTCTGTGTGTGAGTGTATCTATGTCTGTCTGTCTAGAAAGATAATACAAAATATCCTTTGTAATATACATTCAATTTATGTTAGATTGTTCAGTTTTGAGAACTGAGTTATAATAAATTTAAAGTTAGACTAGATCCAGTTTTTTAAAGTAAATGAAAACTGTTAGGAAACATTTCCTTCTCTTCAACTTTTGTAAATTATTATCTTAAATTAAATAGTAGACCCTGTAAATGAACCAAAATAGAATCTAAGACATTTTTACACTTGGTTTGATAACTGGTTAGAAACATACACATTGAAACATTCACCAAATCTAAAGTATGCATGTACTTGCTTTGGTTTTAATGAATAGCTTTTTTAAAATATCAATGTTGGTAAAAAAAAAAAAAAAAAGTGCTGAAATATATTGATTTCTTTTCTCTTTTTATTATAATATTAAGATGTGCTGCATGCATTATTGATGGTGAACTGCTGTAACCACTTCATCCTGACACTGGCAGGTCCCCTGGAGGAGACCTCCCAGGACTGGCTTTTCTGCAGACATACTTCATAGACACCATCCTGTCATCCGTTAGTTCATTGCTCTCAGTTTTCTATAAAAAGTTGTCTTATTGTGTGTTAATTCACTTATCTTATACCACATACGATGCCTTGCCAAACTCTTGACTTTTTGTTCATGACATCTCAGTTGATGTCAGTAGAAGTGAGAATTTCAGGTAGACGGACACACTGAGGAGAGATGTAAGTAGACATAAGAAGTAGAAATACAGATAGAGATGTGAGAGAGAGAGAGAGAGAGAGAGAGAGAGAAAGAAAGAGAGAGAAAAACATTTTTCATATGTAAATCTTTATCAACTTATATTTTCTAAAATTTGTCTGCCCTCATTCTAATATTTCACCTAATGGTCCAAACCATTTGACCACTTTTAGAAGGGTCTAATTCTTGGCCCACTCTCATCTCTATCCCTAGTATGTTGTGTTGAAGCTACTTGCTTGTATGATTTTCTCTCTGCTATGCTATAAATTAATTGAGAGGAGTAAATTAGTCTTTTCATCTTTGCAGGGCCGTCACAGGACCTCGGCCATTGTATGTATGTAAATATTCATTTAATCAATAATTAAAAGAAAATAACAATGGATTATACTGCATCTAATATTTTCTGTGATTTAATAGTTCAATAGAAATTACCTTTGAAGAGTGTCTAACTTTGAAGATTACTGTATTTTTGTACCTTGTCTTCTTTGCTTTAAAAATAATTACAATATTATCAGAATAGAAGGTATAAAAACGCTGCAGATTCATCACTAACAGTATATAGATAAATAATTTGATGAGCAACAATCAAAATAGCGCTTGCCTGGAAATTCCAGTGCAGCTGCACATCTATACTTCTCTCTGTTCTTCATGTCACTATTCTTTTGCCTATAAACCATATATTTATCATAGTCAGCATTTATTAACCAATGTTTCTTTATCACTTTTAACTCTCTATAGTTAGATAAAAGTACATTATCTCAAGAAATAGTCTTGTTTTGATGAAAAGAAAGTGGAAAAATATGTCTAGAAACACATATATACACCCATACAAAAAGAATGTAAGACCTCTTTTGAAGAAAAACTATATAAACAATAACATTTAAGATAAATTATGTAATGACAATGAAAGACTTCTGAATACATTTGAATGCTTTAGAGTCAAAATTAAATTTAGCTTCTAGAGCTCTACACTGCATAAATTTACACATTATCTCACAGAAATTTAAGAACTATGTATTTGAAAAGGATGCAGGATATTAGAAGAGAAGTACTTTCTCATTCTGAGTCAATGTATAATGAATAGAACCATATCCTTGGGAATCACCTGTATTCATATTACTTGAATAAAATTACATAGTCAAAACACTTTGGTATATGTACCATGCCCAGGATCACACAAAAATAATTAAAAGCATTAGTAAGTACACATTTTCTATTCCATTTTCTATGTATCTTCCCATTGCAGCTGCTTCTCTTTAGCTCTGATCCAACCACAATCCACATCCTTTTACTCTCCACTTCACTTAATAAGCTACAGCTGCACTGACCATTCTCCATTGCTCTGCAGTGCTCTAAATTTTCCTCCCATTAATCAACAAAATGAGCAGAGAGCCAGTGTTCCCTACCTACTTTCAATGGAAGAGAAAAATTGGACTGAGAAGGGATTGGCAGGAAAGTGTGTAGACAGAAGTGGTCCAATCAAGTGGGACCCATTCCTACACAGATGTAAGGCTCCCTCCAGCCAGCACACTCTACTGAATTTACTCAATTTACAGAAAATTTCACGTAATTTTGGTAGCTATATATTTATTGATTTCATGAAAATATTTCTTTTGCTATGTTTAAAACAAATCACCATGAATCAAATCACATATGGTGTGCAACCCCTTTGTTTAGAAATTCCCATCATCCTGAAGCTGTGATGTGACTTGGGGGTATTTATACTTTCTCTCTCCTGTGGTTCACATAACATGCAAAAAAGCACACTTACAGGAGAAAATGGAAAACATGAGGCCATTGAAAACTTTAAATGCACAGATGACTCATATAAGTCTCAATTAGTCAATCAGATTATTGTCTTTCTGCCCAGATTTAAACTCCTTATAAATAGAAATTACACTTGATTTAATCTTTCAGGGTCTCATTTCTCTAAATTTTTGCTGCCTGAGCATCTCCTCCATCAGTTACATTCTGCTCACTCTGGCTTTTAACAGCCCTTTCAGTTAATGGTCTCAGGCATCTCAGCAATTTATCCATTGAGGGAACAGATCCCTTCTCCCACAGGGCAGGGAAAGGAAAACTGAAAAGGTCTTTGAAATGGAAATGAGGGAGAGGAATGTTGAAGGAATGGAAATAAGAACTGAAGGCAGTGCTTTACAGTTTTCTCTTGAAGTATTTTGCTAATAGCAGAGATGAGTGGAGATGTACCCTCCTGTGAGTCTAGGGGCACAGCCTGCAGTAATCCATCACAAACATAGATTTTCTTTGAACTCTCAAGTTTAATCATTAAAAGTTAGGGAATTTGCAATCTAATATAGAACATAGCTGTTTATGTTAGTATAAAAGTGATGCTTTAAATATATTAATTGTACACATATTACTATCAATATCCCCCCCATGAAATCTTGGATCAAAAGAAAGTACCAAGAAGGCACACCTTGTTTTCTCTGAGATTCCTCTCACCTCCTAACACCCCATAGAATACATTAACTACTAGTCAAAGAGGTGACCTTAGACTTAGCCTGACTAAATCAAGGAGACTGGAGCACTATTCGTGTTTCTGAGACATTCTTAAGTACAAACATATTTTTAAAAATATAAATAACACAATATCAGATGGCCTGAATTTTGAAATAATAGGAATCGTAGATCTTCTATTCATATGATTAAGAGATATATTTCATTTTTTTTTCTTATTCTGATTGTTAGATAGACAGTGAGGGACTCCGGGCCTCCTGGGGACAAAGGTGGGTGCCCCAGCAATTGCCACAGCTAGGGAGGAGGGAACGTCTTACCAATCTGCCAATCAGAACTTAGTGCCAACTGCAAAAGAATGCCCAGGGCCTGGGCCAAGCAGCATAGGTACAATAAGATGTGGAAGGTGACCTAAAACAATCTAAGGTTAATTATCATGTCTTTAGCTTAAATCTATACTGCAGCTCATCTCTGCAAATGGGCTTTCAGAGAGGCTCTTGGAAAATCTGCAGGCAGAGTAAAACTCAGGTTATATAACTTCCAACTGCCCATCAAGTATTTCAATGGTGACATTTGAACCACGAGGAAAGACCAGCCTAAACACTATGAAACAAGACCAGAGGCCATAACACAAAGGCCCTTTTTGTTACCACAGGGTGTCCATTCATTGTGGTGAAGGTATCTTGCTATTGCTCTGTAAATCTTGTCCTTCCTTAATAAACTTAGTTTCATGCTTAGCCTTACTTTCAGTGTGTCTGTTCATTCTTCAGCCAAGAGCACACCAACAACCAAGAATAGACTATGACCCAACATTATGTATAGTTTAAGGAATAGATTCAGTTTACCTACCTTCCATAAGATGTGATCATTTTTCTAAACTCATTAACTTGTTCACCTTTAATGTAGCATCTGTATTTTGTACAAAATATCCATATTTCATTTGGTCTATTTCTGGAATTTCTATTCTGTCCCATTGATTTTTGCCTATTCATGTAATAATATTGTTTTTAATTACGGGGCTATATTGTACATTAACTTCTCTGGTCCCCACTAATTTGTCTTCCTTTTCAGTATTTTTATGTATTTCTTGCCAGTGGGTTTTTCCAAATGAATTCACAATCATATTGGCCAGCTTATAAAAATATATGTTGGTGTTTTATTAGGAATAATTATAATACAACCTAGGAAAAACTGGCATCTTTATAGTATTTTCTTTTTCTATTCATAAGTGTAGTATGGCTTTCCATTTGATGAACTCTTTCTCTGAGTACTTCAGGATTATTTTATATTTTTTTCATATATATGTTTTGAACATTTCTATTAAGTTATCTATATGTGTTAATTTTCTTTTCTGTCATAAACAAAACTTTGTCTTCCATTGTATCTTCTAAGTGATTTTTATTTGTATATGCAACAACTATTGATTTGTATCTAATTTTATTACCTTCTACTTTACTGAATTTTCATATTGTAAATAGGATTAGCTTTTTCCTTGATTCTTTTGAAGTTTCTTGCTATCTAATTACAACATCTATAAATAGAGTTGTTTTTATTTTTAACTTTTTGTCTTTTCAGGTTATTACACCTCTAACTGACTATCTGTTCTAGATATCTTGGCAAATTCTTCCAACACAATGTCAAAAAGTCATGGAAATAGTGAGCTGCTTCTTCCTGAATTGGTGAAAAATTATTTAATGTTTCTCCTTTAAGTAAGATTCTGCCTTATCAGTAGAGGTATTTTACATGTTAAGGGGTAGTTTTTTGTTAAATAACTATCTAGCAACTTCTATTTTACTAACTATCCTTTACTGGAGTGAGTGTTGAATTCTGCCAAATATTCTTGTTCTGGATATGTAGAGATGATCAAATGATTCTGGGCATCTACTAAAATAAAGGCTTTTATTAATTGATATCTTCATATTATAATACTTTTGTATTGTACCATTAACTTCACTTGATCATGATGTATAATTTTAATTTGCTATTGGATTCCGTTTACTTATATTTAACATTTAACAATTTATTTGCTGTATGATTTTGATTTTGTTTATTAGTTTATTATATCTTTTTTATTTCTTTCAGTTTACTTTGCATTTTTAATTAAATTTTCTGAATTGAGCATTTACCTCATTTACTTTCATTTTATTCACATAGGTATTTTAATACTATACATTTTCCTCTCATAGTGGTTTACTTTTATCCCACAATTATGATGGATTTTATTCTTGTATCACTATTTTTTAAAAAGCTTTGAAATTTAATTTTTATAAATTTTATTTGACCCAAGTGTTAACACATACTTTTATTTTTAAACTGCAAAGATCTTTTTAATTTTGTTATTAATTTTTAGTTTTATGCTTTAAACATAAAGAATGATGTTTTTGTTACTTTTATTATTGAGAATTCATTGTGGTTTAGCTTATACCCTAAAATGTAGTCAATTTTCATGCATAGCCCAAGTTCTTTTATTTTTTTTATTTTTTTTTTTTTATTTTTTTTTTTAGAAAGAAGATGCATCTTCTAACATCAAAGTTCAGAGCTTGATTTGTTATATATGTGGGCTATTTGATTACAAGAGATGTGTTAAAGTCAGCTATGGTTAGTATGTATAGTCTTCTTCTTAATAAATTTCACCATATTTGTTTGGCTACTCATACCAAAAAATCCTGGAATCACCTTCAACACGTTTTTTTCCTCATCCCCTCTGTACAGGAAGCATAAATTGGATGGATTCCAAAATATCTCTCAAATCCACATACATGTCTTAATTTTTACATCATTACTCCAGTTTATGCAACCATTATATCCTATTCAGAAGATTTGTCTCTGAACTGACACTAATGGCTCCTCTCCCATTATGCTCAAAGCTGGCAAATGATGTCACACATTGCCT